>JAODTR010006388.1:0-10819 GCA_025399935.1 Amblyopsis rosae | reverse complement strand
TGCAGTCTAACATTACGTTAAGTTCGTGGTCTCTAGAAATCGCATTCTACAATGCTTAAACATTTAACCATTCTATCTAATATTCTTAAACCTAAAAGTATTGCTGGGAATAGTTCACTTAAAATAATGATTTTGATCAGGAAAACAAGTCGAAAACAAGAAACACTATTTCCGCTCTACTCGCCTGAACCCACAATTCAACGGTCTTAAAGGGACAGCACACAACACACACATTACCCCTGAATACGTTAAACGTCTTCACTACAGTAGCATTTCATTTCGCACATTTTTGTAGCCCGTAGCGTGTATACAGTACAGGGGATGGTCTAGTGGTGGCAGGATGATCTAGTGGTCTAAGTGTTGGACTCCCAGCTGGAAGGTCGTGGGTTCAAACCCCTTTGTTGACCTTGAGCAAGATGCCTAACCCCACACTGCTCCCGGTGGTTGGTCGCACCTTGCATGGCAGCAATCACCATCGGTTTATGAATGTGTGTGTAAATGGGTGAATGTGAAGAAAACACTGTCAAGTGTTTTGGATAAAAGCGCTATATAAACGCAGTCCATTTACCATTACAGTAAGTACAGACATTTGGAAAAGTTAGAATGCGACATAAAACTAATTCCAACATACACACCAAGTCCTTTGGTTATGACAGAATAACCTTCATACTAAATGTGGAGCAAGATGTTTTTTCTCCAAAAATAGTGAAAGAAACAGAGTTCCTGTCGCCTAAAAACATCTGATTCCCGGTATGTGTGGATTCAAGGGCAGAACCATCACTAAAGTGGAATTAATTGCACTGCAAGATGTGCTTGCCTCTTGCCATAGTCCGTATTACTGCATCAAATTGGGTATGTCATGGGGCTATTTTGCTCCCCATGCACATTGCTGAGACAGGTGTCGGTTAAACAAAATTTTAAACTTAGACTAGTCGATTAGTCTAAAAATACATAAAGAAAACCGTCCAAATTGATCACAATCAGGCTCAACGTTGTCAGCGTGTGTACAGGTTGCAGGTCTCTCCCTACCTGCTGTTTTGTCTCAGGAGATCACACTTTAGCTTTCACATTCTCCTCATATAAAAAATTATAATACAACGGTTTCCGAAGATGAACAGTGGTGAGTGCCAATACAGCTCTGTTATTCACAGGCAGCGGGATGAGAGCGTTATGAAACTCTTCGCTTTATATTGACTCTGTATGACTATATCTGTATGCTTCATTGGCTGTGCTGAAAAGCGGTAGCTAATTTGCTTACCGTAGCTAGTTTAGTTGAGCAAAATGCTATTTAGACAGGAGAGATTGACTGAGCCACTACTTTCAAAAAATAAATAATAAAATAATACGTTTAACCGAATAGTATTTATGGTGCAGACTAGAGATGGTCCCAGCATTTAACCAACTAATCGCGCACATCCCTACTTAATACCAGGCAAGCAAAATGCAGCCATCTTAAAGATTGTGTATAGTTTCTGTGCCTCTCATCATCAGAATAGTTTGACACAGTCTATATCTATACATTACCTGACAATCACCATGCAACCTCTGGTTAAAGAGTAACTGAGGAAGTCGAACACAAAATCGACGACATGCAATTAGACATGCGATAGAGATGGATTTTGTGTCTGACCTATCAAATCGTTGTTAAAATGTCCAGTAAAGATTTTAATAGTTTTCCTATTCCTGCGTTTCCGCATTCTGTACAGTAGATTAACATTCTGTGAATATCTGACTTTACTCCTAAGGAATTGCTAGCATATTATTATGATAAGTATAGTCATTGTCACATTGTTCAAGTCATCACATCGTATTTAACGCCTTGAAAGTTCTCATCAACATGTTTGGAACACAATATTCTAGTCATGCACATAAATAATATAATTTGCACAGTGATTTGAGAGGGTGTAGTGAAAGACATTGGAATGATAATAATAGTAATAGTGTTACTTGAGTTTGTTTGTGAAAACAAAGATTGTGTGAGGGGCGCCTGCCCTCGTTACTTAGTGCATCACTCTGTAGGCTACAGTGAGACATCTCGTTTGAGGTATTTGTGTTTATTGGTCCCTAAATGCCCCCTATCCATCTCTGTCAAACTGTATTTTTTTTACTAGGTAATACACTGTTGAGAAGTTTATAGAAGAGCACGTACATTTACAGACGGCTTAACAGCTGGCTATGTGTTGTTGCTGTAAAACACACAAACACACATTTATCTTTAAATGGTTTGGTTTATGAAAATAAACTGTTGACTTATACAAAACAAATAAATACATGATCTGCAGTATGTACACCATTTGTTTGGATAAACGATTAATGGTAGATTGGGAAAATAGGGATGAAAATAAAATTATGTAACCATTATTATTATTATATTTACCTGGTGCAAAATCTTTGAATATGGTTAAAGTATTCATAGTTAAAGGTTAACATTCCTCTCTTACTGTGGCCTGTAGGTGGCTATAGGCCTACATAAAGAGGATTATTGGTTGTCACATTATAGTCACATATACCAAGAGTGGTAAATCTCCCATTGTTTGTGTAGAGTCTAGTATTTCTGTCTTTCTTCATCGAGGGTATTACTCGCCTAATCAAAATGGTGACTGGCAGTGAACTTGCTCTCCAAGAAAAGCACTTGAGCGGTGCCGGAGCACACCATGCTGTCTATCATTCCTAGATAAACACGTTTTTGCATTACACTGCATATATTTTCAGGTGATGCCCCTTTGCTCCTGGATGTTTGGCGCCTTGGCAGGATTCCCGCTGGATCAAAATGTTATCCAAGCGATCTGGTTTTGACCCCTTCTGCCACCAAAGTCCCTCTATAATGTAGCCTCTCCGTTTAACACGCTGGCTCAGCACAAACCATGAGCCATGTGGGTAATGACACGATGTGAGGCAGGCTATTTGATCCCAGAGGAGTCTCCTTTAATGGAATTTACAGACAACGAGCATAGTGATAAATTAACCCGGTCTGTTCTGATTCAGGGTAAATCAATAATCACTCACTAACCAAATGCTAAATCATGTAGGCCTACCACACTTCATTTTGCAGCAATTGTAGGTTAAGGATATTATTATGGAAAGATTGACAGCCGTAAAATGTCAAAAGCAAATAAAAGAACATTATGACACAAAGTACAAATAAAAATAAGGCAATGAAAGACGTATGCAATAAGTATGCTGTACAGTAGATGCACCTTAAGATTTTAGAATGTATAGAAAGATGGTGTATTGTAATGCATTTCAATGGAGCAAACATTGAACGCTGGTCTCTTTAAGTGGGCATGCCACCAACGGGATAACGTCTGTGGACCTCCCATTGACTTCCATGGAACCCTGCCTGGGTTGTTACTGGTCTGCTTAAGGGGCAAAAAGTCACCCCCTTCTTCTAAAAATCGAATGCGGAAGTGCCGTCCGTTGGAACATCTCTGTTAAATCATGTTCTCTCTGGTACACCGTTCAATCCAGTAGCATGCAGCGGAGCGTTTTGTTCTGCGCGAGAACGCGCAGTCTGCTACTCAATTTCCAAAATGAAACGCGTCGCCCACTTTACGTTCGGCAGCTTTGGGCCGCTTTGTTTCAAGCCACTTGGCTGACGGCGGGCCTGGCCCTGGCCTGCTGATTACAGGGATAGACGTTAAGGAATCTGGCGCTCACTGCCAGAAACCACAGACAGAAAGGAGAGGATCCCAAAGTCTGCATTACAGAGTCAGAGCTATTGTTGGCCCGGGGAGAAGGTATTACAGGCAGGGCTTGCCAAGTTGTGGGCTGCTCTGCTCTTATATTTAATGAATGCAAAAAAAGGAAAACACGTAGCCCCCGTTATGCCAGTGCTGCACAGCCTGCGTGCTCAGTCTTATTATGCAATTGGAATCCATGATGCCAGCAGTTGAGATTAGATTTTTACATTTTGAAATGCAAAGGAAGTGGAGGCTTTCATCATTATGGCGAATTTACCTTAAAGTTTGTGCAAAGCAAATCCAGAGATTTACTTTATACGCTTCAAAAAATGGATCTTCGAAAATAAGTTTAAAAAAAATGAATACAAGGTAATATTTGCTCATAAGTAAATACATCTGCCAATGAAACAAGTAAAAAAGTTGCTTGTAAGATTTCTTGAAATAAGACATCTGGATAGAAGAGCTCTTGTTAGGTAATTGTGTCTCAAGTGTAGTTAGATATTTTTACTAGAAATTAGACAAATATACTTGGTAATATTTAGATTGTTTGTAGTGTACATGTTAGAAATCCATTAATTTAAACATGTGAGAACACTCTTAACTATGTAGTGTTGTATTGGAGAGATAGACCGTTAAACTGTATTTCATAATTTCTCTGTTCATGATTTTTTTTGGGAGGGCCAGAAACAGGGGCCAATATATGTAGATCGTCCCCTAGTTTGCATAACCCCCCCCTAACACCAGACGATATAAAAGTATAGAGGTCGTTAGAATCAGATCAGTATTCATCCTGTTCCTGGTATTAGCCTACTAAATTGACTGTCCTTCAACAGCCTACAATTACATAGCTAAATCAATTACTGTCCTTTAACATCATAAAGTCTTATAGCGTTACCTTCATTGCAGAAATAAGAGAGTCAATGTGCATTATTTGAAAGCTACTGGTTTGGTAGCCTAGCCTACCTGCTAACGCCCGGCTCCCAAATCCAGTCGGCATCCAACTGTCTTTATGTAGTCCAATCCTCTTTCCAAAAGAAAATATAAACCACATATCTAAACGAAAAAACCCAATCAAACTATAGGCTAGATTTACTTGACAAGAACAGCATCTGCAGGTGTCATGCCAAAACGTTATCTGCTAAAAACTGTCCTGTTGGAAACTGACGGAAATGACTTCGGCTCTATTTTCTCTAAGACTTTGCAAAAGCTTTAGTCCTACATAACTGGGCCAAAGGCCTCGGGACTGACAAGAAATATGAATGAATGAATGAATTATCGAATTATTCTGTCCTAGTTTCTGTTGAACCCTAAAACCCCTTACAAAATGTAGGCTACATTATAGGCTATTAGAAAGCCCTGCAAATATAATAAGAAAAAAACGTTATTTTTGTATTTATATAAAGACGATGTTATTCCTGTTCTTGTTTGATAAGCAGTGCCTTGGCTTGGAGACAAACTCCTGCATGATATCTGCATGCTCTTGCTGTAGGCCAATCATTGCATTGTCGTGCCTAAAAGTGATGTCAATTAAAAGGTAAGTTTTATCTGCATAAAACTGTCAAAACGTGCAAACATAAACCTAATCCGACTTTTGCGTCATAGCAAGTTTATGTTGTTTGTAAAACGTAAACAAATCATCACAATTCTGACCAAATATGTGCAACTTAAACGCTATCATTTCTGATGTGTAAGCTAAATGTTTGTTCCCTATGTCAAACCTGTTTATATTTGGGAAAACTATACTATCGTAACATGATTGTTTATGCCTATAAAATATGTTTTTATTTTTTAATGATCCTTCATTTATAGTATTTCACCTGCTCTGTGCCCTAAATTATAATGAATCCATTTACTTTTGGCCACGACACCAGCACAAACCTGGCTCCTGCCAAATCACTTTTCCTGCAAAAAGGCATCATTCGCTATATTCTTGACAAGCAGTCTTTTAAAAAGAGGAGCGAAGTGCTGTTGCTGCAGGCCTGACATAGCCTAGAGAATATATTTATATTACCATAATATATCGATAATTTACATAGTTAAGCAGAAATAGTCAATCGCCAATTAGGCTAGTTCACCAATATCATTCAAGCTCAGTGAAACATTTATCCTAAATAACATCTCGCTCTCATAATTGGTATTGATGGTTTAATAAACACAATGCACAGATGACTTGCATAACACTGTAAAAACAAGGCATCAAGGAATCCCTCGACTCACCAAAATCTATAATTGTATTCCATTAAAAACAAAGTCCCTACAAGACGTGGGTGAAAAATAGGCTTCCAAGCGGAGCCATTATTTTGTTACCTCTGGCAGACATAGCGGCACCTGGGAAACATGAGCCGACGCTTAGGGGTAGTAAGAACCCGGAGAAAAACTATATCGCTTATATAGCTGATTAACCCTGTATATTAACATATGAACCTCACATGCACGAGAAATACAATGGCCAGCCAATAAATATATTTGTCTAAAATTTGTGAAAAGACGGTGGAAATACTGTATAGGCCTACTGTAGCCTACCAGGAGTGAAAATATGATTTACCAAAGACATAAAATACATATCTGATAGACATGTATTGCATAGCTGATTCGTCTTCACTTACACTAGTTATATCGTTTAGTCAATAAACATTTTCAGACTTGTGTGAATACACGTTTGCCGTAGTCCCTAAATCAGTCTTTTTTCCTATTTTACAAATTACGCATTTAAAGAGACAGAGCTATTTCACCTTTACACCACTAGAGGGGGTGCAAGGATTAAACATAGAATATGTCAACGTCACGGTTTGCGTAGGCAGACTGAATGCATTCTTGTAGCTAAATGAAGTGATTAGGTAACTTAATTACTTTTATAAACTGGACTTTTGTAAATACATATTGTCTGACAAGAAAAAAAATGTTTTTCAGTTCAGCCTCTTGGATTGCAAGATTCACTATCTCACTGAGCATATATGGCACAAGATTGCTGCTGTGTGCAGGGAAATTAGAGAGCTAACTGTATAACAAATAACTGGAGACTAATAGAGCATTAGGCTACCTAGCTTCATAATGAAACCTTTATCCTAAGTGCCAGCAGCCACCTGGATTTAAAATGGGCCACTGCTCTGCCGGTGAATTTGATAACAATGTTCTTGTGGTTTCCAGGTTATGGTTAAAATAACATAATTTCACTGTCTCCCAAACCTCAGGTGCTCGATAGTATTCGATAACAAGTGGTAGTATCGCGGGACCAGGCGTGACTACAGCACTAATAAGTCTGATTGGTTCATCATCGCGCTGATGATGAATAGCATGCAGCTAAATATAAATAATTACTTGTAGAAGCGATGTCTTTGTCCAAACGTGCAGAGCCAATTATCCAAAATCACATTTTATTTAATTTTATACAATTGCATAACAGAATGATGTACAATCAAAATGTGTGTAAACAATCATTGCATAGGTAATTGAATAATCATAGGCTATTATCCTATAATATTCAGGTATTGTTATTAAAACATTTACATTCCAAATACAATATTGTAGTAGGTCTATGCACCAACAATTTAGCATTTCCTGAAGACATTTGAACACAATTCAAGTAATGTAGTGAATTATATTGCACTATGGATTGGTTTCAGGCCAAATTCATATAATGTGATGCCATTCTGCACCCCAGCTCTGAGCCTGACTCCAGCAACTGCACAAATTTGGAAAATGCAAATACGAGCAATGGGCAAGGAGAGGGTCTGAGAGGGGGACCCCATTAACAAGTGATATTGATGACGCACATGCGGACCTGAGTGTGCTGTTGGAAACCAGCCAAGTCCTAAGGCCAGTTTTAACAGATGACACGCAGAGCCATTTTCAGACCATAAAATCCAGATTTTTATAAAAACTTGAATTTTGTAAATATTAACACCAGTATTTACGTGTCTCATCCCAGCGCACTCTTGTTTAGTTTACCGCTCAAAAAACACAATTTAGGGTGCAGCTACGCTCTAAATACTAATAAAACATTTCCATAAGCTAAGTCAAGCTAAATCAAGTCCAAGCTAAGAACATGAAAGTTGTCCCAGCTACCAAGTCTGCCAGTGTTTAGTCACTCCGCCTGTTAAAGCCCCTCCCTTCAAAACAGTGATCAAACACAGTCGCTGCAGGCCTATGAGCAATAGAAAAATAACAATGTCACAATAGAATAATAGCTGTCATGCCCAAGCCAAAAGCCTCATGCCGGAGCAAGTAGCAAATCCCAACAACAGTTCACCAAAAAGCGTATAAATATCTATGAACGCCTATGTAATTAATGTAACTGCAGCCGTTGTGCATTATCTCCATTGGGCGAAGCTCATTTCTTCTGGAGGTAGTTGTCGTAATTGCTGCAGGCCTTCTGCATGTCTGTTAAGAATGATGGAACGCCACTCTGTTGGAGAGAAATGTTTGTCAGTGTGCAGACAAGACTCACACAGCACCAGCGAGGAAACACATCTGCTAGTAATAATCACAGATGTAATAAAAGGGCTGTGGGCTTGTGCATGCTCTAGTTTGTACACACTCAAGTGAAATGGACTATCCAGTGTCTATTTCATAGATAGTTTTAGCATAGCATGCTATATACGCTTACGGCATTTGGCATACGCTTATATCCAAAGCGACTTACATGTACTACATGTGTCATTAGTTGGACAGGTCATACACCAGCAATTGTAAGCAACCAATATATATCAGAAGTTACAGCATTTTGTAATCACGTCTACTACCACGTCAATTGGTTATATGCTATGTCTACACCTGATTGCGACCTTTGCCATGTGAACGCGGTGATGAAATAATGCGCAAACGTGTTGTTGTGGCACCTAGTTGGGCCTGAAAGAAATTGCATGTCAAATCTGCCGTAGCCGTCTCCAAAACGATTGAACTCAGTGACAACCTGGTTGTGTTCACAGGGACGACAACAGACTGACTGTCTGCCATTTCATTTTCAGTGACAGTTGGAGATTCACAGTCGACTAGAGACGTGTCTGTTGCTAGTCAACTAGGCGGCGTGGAAATAGACTGGGTGTCTACTGTATCCAAACACTGATAGATGCGACACGGTGACTACGTAGTTGAAACCAATGATCCAACCAATGTGTAGCCACAAGCCGGGAACACCCATGCCTCACAAGCGACAGTGTCTCCCTCTTTTGCTGTCTATGAACCTGACAATTAGATTTAATTTTGGATGCAATCTCATGCAGAGTTACCATGAACCAATCAAAATGGTACGGCTGCATTTGTTGGGAATCTGTTTGAATTGAAACGGAAACATTTTGAGCACAGCTTTCTCAACTGCTCCTGCGCAGTAATCCTTAGCGTCGCTAAACGTGTCAACTGTCAGATGTAAACCCTATCATCCCATCCACACACCTTAGCAGCCCAGTTCACAAGCCAGGTTGGTATCATGCCACCAGGGTTGTCGAAATAATTCATGAAGACTGAAACCAGAAGAAACGCAAAGCACGCAGCGTCACTTCCACGTATCCGGCCAGTGGCATCGTGTCACCGGCACTAACGTACAAACCGCCCACTTTTTGTGCCCCCTGCGCCGTCGCTCTCCATGGCCAGACTCTGCTTGTAGTCCTTGACCCTCAAGACGCCCTTCCTCTCCTCACACGGCGTCTCAGGGGAGCTCCTCGCCAGCACCACAAAGACTTTCCTCCCATCCACCTCCAGGTCTCTGCGTTCCCTGATGTACGCATACTGGGATGTTGGACATGTTACGGAAGATGTTCATGGACGATGTTAACAGAAGATTTTATGTAAACATTAACAGTAGATGTTAATGGAAGATGTTAACGTAAGATATTATGGAAGATGTTCATGGAAGATGTTAACGTAAGATATTATCTAAATGTTAACAGTATATGTTCATGGAAGATGTTAACCTAAGATTTATTGTAAATATTAACAGTAGATGTTAATGGAAGATGTTTATGAAAGATGTTCATGGAAGATGTTAACGGAACATGTTAACCTAAGATTTATTGTAAATATTAACAGTAGATGTTTATGAAAGATGTTAATGGAGGATTTTATGGAATATGTTATTGTAGCTGTTATGGAATATGATGAATATAATAACAGATTATATTTATGGAAGATATTCATGAAAGCTGTTGGACAGCCGTCGCAACCTACGTGTGCGTGTGTGTGTGTGTGTGTGTGTGTGTGAGAGAGAGAATGTGAGGTGGCCTTGTACAGTGCTCTGAACAGCCATGTAGAACAGTGCAGTACACGGTAAGGGCAGTTAGTTTATTAGCAGTGAATGTGTGGGATCAGAGGGATACATCTCTGTTGGACAGAGGAAATGGGTACTTCACTTCCCAGTAGACCGCTGTGTGGCTGTCAAAGGTCCTCTCATAAAGCTCTGTGAAACAAAGACAAAACGAAAGCATGAAAAGAAACTACAGCATTTATGTATACACACAGTAGACGGTGCTTATTCAGACTGATCACAGATCAGTAAGGTTAAGGAACTAGGCTTGTTGGTGTGACGAGCAGTTTGAACCAGAACTGGCAGACAGACAGACAGACAGACAGACAGAGACAGACAGACAGACATCCATGGCCACAGACACAAATCAAACGCTGGTGCGTCGACGTGACTGACACACAAGGGGAGCATATCTGGCGGCTTGGCTCGGCAGTAACTTGAGCTCCTCTCTGGAGGTGTTCCCTCTGAGACAAACCCAGGGGCCTCTTCAGCGTGGCGCCAGCGCAACGGCCTTAACAGCTTTCAGAAGATTCCCGTCGACTGGATGCGACGTACTGTACACGCACGCATGCACGCTGGGAGAACTTCTCTCACACAAGTCAAAAGGAATCGGATGTCGTATAGCGACTCGCTACACCAGAGACACCATTTAAGGAGACATGCCACTTGTATCATTTTGAATGGAGCTCTATGGGAGAATTCTGAAACGGCAAATATGGCAGTTGGAGGAAAAAAGCCAATCATCTGCTTAGTAGCTGCCAAGCATTACATATTTAACCAATCATATTCTCACACTGAAGGGTGGGTTCATGACCGAAAGAACGAGATCACGGGTACAAGCGGCCGAAATGGGTTTTCTCATGAGGGTGGCTGGCTTCTCCCTTAGAGATAGGGTGAGAAG
>JAODTR010006387.1:0-10820 GCA_025399935.1 Amblyopsis rosae | reverse complement strand
GTACATTATAACAAAAGTAACACGGTTGGTAATTGTTTAATTACTTGCAGTACATGTCCTGTAATAAATAAACACATATTTTCTGTCAATAGTCTCTTCTGGACGCTTTGGGTTTAGCAATTTTGCTAGCCTGAGAGAGTACATGGCCTAGCCTACAGGGAATTGATTAAGCCCATCCTGTGCAGTGTTTCTATATTCAGAAAATATTCATTGCGGATTGGAGGCCAAATAAAGCAGGAACTTTATGGAAATGTATTAAGTTTGTGTTGCATTTAAAACAGACAAACCTTTATAAAATGTAAAATGTTGTAAAGCTTGTCTGGTTTTGAACAGTTCAATTTCATATTATAAGATCAAAGCCAAAGCCACATCATAGTGAGCTAACCAGCTATAAAGTATAGAAGCTGCTAAATAACCTGTGGATTACAAACAGTAGCATAACAAGTACCAGTACGGTAGTTTACGGTACGTGACACGAGCTTGAGCAACAGAGACTCAAATGTTGAATGTAAAAAATAAATGAAAAGACTAATATAAAATACTTTACACTGAAGGAAATTAAGAGATCAGGGTTGCGTAGATCAGGACTTCCCACCATGTTTCCATATGGGAAAAAATACTATTATGTGTGGTGCTTTGAACCACCAACCTCAGAACTCATAGACCAAAGCTTAAACAACTGAGCTAATTTGTTAGTATTAGTAGGCTGCTATGTTAGAAACGTAATGTAGAGGCAGTATTTATTTGCACATGAGTTGCATGATGGACAACTTGCAGTATACAGTAACTTGTAATGGTTAGAGTCATTATTAAAAGATAACCGGTCTTCCGTTTATTGACAAACATAAATATCTGACAATCTGTATATTCCTTCATACATAAAATAAATAAACCAGGCATGACTCAAACATCACCTTGGAAGACTGCATGTGCGTGGCAGCATGCATAACACAGCAGAATACGATAAAAGAAAAACCACGGCAACCGTAAACAATCTGTCGCAAAGAGTCTTGAACCCCCACAAATCAGACCGTTACAAACTTACTATACTTACAGGCTATAATATAACTTACAGTATAACTTTACTGTATAAAAAATAGGTGTAGCCTATTTTTGGAGAATATAAATACATTGAGCAATTTCTTAGTACTGTATCTCGCCCCTGACAAATAGACGAAACCAAAAATAAGTATTTTCAGAAAGAATAAAACTAAACTAGCAAACCCGGTTGAAAAATTAATTAATAAAAAATCTGAATGTAAATTATACGTAAAAGCTACAATGTCATGATCCACTGTATGGCCCTCTCGCAGATCCTGCAGAGCTTAGACATACTGCATCCCACATAGTTACAATAATTAGAACTCTGGCGCCTCTACTGGCCTTCTCAAGTACTCACAAAATTAAACGACACGTAACGACGTCAAAGGCACCACTTTAAATGTCAGACATCTATATGTTGCTAAACACGCCCTTGCACGGGGACACAGCAGCGAGAGAGAGAAGTGAGTCACGCCTGATGCATTGATTTCCTGTCAACTAATTATTGCTTGCCATATTAATATTGATGCCGCCAGTCAAGGATAATAATCCCTACCTTAAAAAAGAGGCAATATTAAAATTGGACATTTGTCTTATATCTAGCCACAAAAATTATTTTAAAGTAGCCTAGACAACTTGACTGGTTAACCAGTTGCTATGTTTGAGAGCCTGTAAATGCATCGTTTGTTCACTGTGGTGAAGCTGCTGGTGGAACTGAACAAAGATAAATACTTTCTTGAATACAAACTGATCAAATTAATGTTAAATTAATAACCTACACTATATAAATAATATTACAGTCTAATATTTGTTTGTGTGCATAATACCATTACTTTGTCAATTTAGCCTACACATGCTGGATATTGCTGGGTCACTTTCAGTTAAAATAATTATTTCATTTTAAGATTTATGTAATATTGACTAACTGGGAAAATACAGGCAGTATAGACTTTATTTTTTATAAATTCCTACTCCTGTGTGTTGCTTTGTAAATAGTTAAAAAGAGGGCTAGTTACATTTTACCCCATCTAAAATCCATCCCTTTGTGTGTGCGTGTGTACAGTATACGGTGTATACAGTACAGTGTGTGTGTTTGTTTGTCCCTCTGCAGGATGTGGGGGAGACCCTGGAGCAGGCCAGGCAGATGAACATTTTAGCCAGGATAGTAGAAATGTTGGTCTACTAGCCTTTTTCTTTTTTTTTTTTTAGCCTGGCTGGCTAGTACTGCAAATCCTTAAGATTCACCCCTGTATCTATGTGTGTGTGTTTGTGTGTGCATACCGTATCTTAGTCAAATGTTTTATATTTTATACAGTATATCTTATACTATCCTATACTATTTATAATGCAAGATGTCCATGAGTGTCTTGAAAGGTGTCCTCACATAAAATGTATTTTTGATAATATAATTATTATACTGGCTACTTTATGTGTGTAGTAGAAAAGCAGCACAAAAGTGTCCCAGGAATTTTCTGGGGAACAGAGAAACTTCCATCTGGACATGTATTAAATGTCTGTGTGCGCGTGTGTGTTCATCCCTCTGCAGGATGTGGGGGAGACCCTGGAGCAAGCCAAGCAGATGAACCTGTACTGTCACTTTGCTTGTGGGCAGGGAGAGAGTCGCTACCTTGCAGTGGAATCCTGGAGCAGCCTCAACAAAACCCTGCTGGAGGTCCTGGACAGCTACAACGAGTTGAACGCTGAACTCAACTTGGTGCTGTTTGAGGACGCCATGGCTCACATGTGTGTGGAAGAAGAATATTTTGTAATGCTAAAATGTTAAAAATAAGAATGTGGTGTGTCCAAAAAGGTACTAGCCTGGTACCAGCTTCTTGATTCACATTCCATTTCCATTCAGATTTTAAGTCCAGTCAGCACCTTTATGGGCTGGATTATACCTTTAATAGTGGATGCTGGTTGTATGAGTATTTGTTGTTTTTCCTCGACCACATTCAGTATATACAGTAAATATAAGATAATATACAGTACATAATATTGCTTTTAACATGTGCTTTAAAAAACCTGTGGATCCGAGAGTGCACAAAAAAATATAGCCTACCTGTCTCCACAAACTGCTGTAGGCAGCCAGCAATTTTGCATCTAATGGCAACCGTATCCCCGTATCCGTTATCATTCTCTTTTACCCCCTTTTTTAGGACAGATGTCTAGAACAATATAAAATAATTACGCTGTAACGGGGCCTTATCCAAGTGGGTTTTAGGGATGGCCAGTGCCACCCCAATACAAGAGGTAGTCACCCCACTGCCCCCCCCCCACCAATCATGTAGCATAATATGCTACTGACATTTTACATTAGGACGTTACTATGCATTTTAATCTGAACATGCGTTTGCCGTCTTCATGGTAGCCTTATCCCAGATGTTTTTTGGTGAGACGTTTACCAGCACAAATTACTCCAAACACAGGACTAAGCAACACCCAGGTATGCTCAATGATAGTCACCTGTCAACTTCTACCAGTCTTTTGTTTGTTTGTCTCATCTTTTGTTTAAACAAGTGAGCAGTAGGAATCACTGGTAGTTATGGTCAACTTGCTTTTTCATGTTAGCCCCACACAGCCAATAACCAATAGCCTATTATATAATTTGTAAGGAGACTTATTTGTTGAGAAAGCATGTTTCCTTCTTTCTCAAACAGATTATCTTTGCTCTTGTGCAAACATACTAACTAAAAAGTACCCTGCACTTGCAGGGATTTGCTTCTTTCTCTCTGCTCTCGCTGAAATAACTGGCTTGCTCTTTGAAAATGTGTGTGCACGCCCTCAACTTTATAAAGGTATTCTTGGTGCTAAACATCTGAGCATCTGTGACAGCAAATTTGTACAAAATAGTAGTAGTAATAATAATAATAATAATAATAATAATCCTATGGTCCCACAACTCGTGGGAGGAACCGTAGGGGTTGGGTGCACTGTCAAACGGGTGGCAGCGAAGTTCAGGGACCTCGACGGACCAGACCCGGGCAGCAGAGGCTGACTCTGGGGACGTGTTACGTCACCTCACTATGGGGGAAGGAGTCAGAACATGTGCAGGAGGTGGAGCGCTACCATTTAGATCTGGTGGGGCTTACCTCTATGCACAGTCTTGGTTCTGGAACCGTGAAGAACTGTTGTCTCACGGTCTTAGGTGCCTCAAGGGGCGGTAACCCTTGAACATCGTGGTGGACATCAGTGGTCAGGGAAGCCATCCAACTGAAGAAGGAGGCCTTTCGGAATATGTTGTCGCGGAAGACTCTGGAGGCGGTTGCAAGGTACCGACGGGCCCGAAGGGCTGCAGCATCTGCCGTAGCAGAAGCAAAGCAGCAGGTGTGGGAAGCTTTGGAGAAGCCATGGAGAAAGACTTTCGGTCGGCATCAAAGTGTTTCTGGAAAACCATCCACCACCTTAAGAGGGGGAAGCGGGGAACCATCCAAGCTGTGTACAGCAAGGATGGGACGCTGTTAACCTCAACTGAGGAGGTAATTGGGCGGTGGAAGGAACACTTTGAGGAACTCCTGAATCTGACTGTCATGCTCTCTGTCATAGAGACAGAGCTGGAGGCTGATGGGGGATCATCATCATTTTCCCTGGGGAAGGTCACTGAGGTAGTCAAACTACTCCACAATGGCAAAGCCCTGGGGGTTGATGAGATCCTTCCAGAAATGCTAAAAGCTTTGTATGTGGAGGGGTTGTCTTGGATGACACACCTCTTTAACATCACGTGGAAGTTGGGGACCGTGCCAAAGGAGTGGCAGACTGGGGTGGTGGTTCCCCTGTTCACAAAGAGGGACCAGAGAGTGTGCCAATTACAGGGGTATCACACTACTTAGCCTCCCTGGTAAAGTTTACTCCAAGTTGCTGGAGAGGAAGGTTCGGCCGATTGTCGAACCTCAGATTGAATAACAACAATGCGGATTTCGTCCTGGTCGTGGAACAACGGACCAGTTCTTTACTCTCGCAAGGATCCTGGAGGTGGCCTGGGAGTATGCCCTTCCGGTCTACATGTGCTTTGTGGATCTAGATAAGGCGTATGACCGGGTTCCCCGGGAGATATCATGGGAGGTGCTGCGGGAGTATGGGGTGAGGTGCCCTGTTAAGGGCAATTCAATCCCTGTATTTCCAAAGCGAGTCGGACTTGTTCCAGGTGGGGGTTGGTCTCCGCCAGGGCTGCGCTTTGTCACCAATCCTGTTTGTGATATTCATGGACAGGATATCGATGCATTGTCATGGTGGAGAGGGGTTGCGGTTCGGTAGCCTGGGGATCTCATCGCTGATTTTTTTCAGATAATGTGGTCCTGATGGCATCATAGGTCCAAGACCTCCAGCACTCACTGGATCGGTTCGCAGCCGAGTGTGAAGCGGCTGGTATGAGGATTAGCACAGCTGAATCTGAGGCCATGGTGGTACTGGGCGCCTCCCTTGGGAGGTGTTCCAGGCACGTCCAGCTGGGAGGAGGCCTTGGGGATGACCCAGGACTAGGTGGAGATATTATATCTCCACACTGGACTGGGAACGCCTCGGGATCCCCCAGTCAGAGCTTTCCAATGTGGCTCGGGAAAGGGAGGTATGGGGTCCCCTGCTGGAGCTGCTGCCCCTGCAACTCAACTTTGGATAAGCGAATGAAGATGGATGGATGGATGAATATATTTTCCAATATACAGTATTTCTATATATTTTTGTTCTATGAGGAACTCCAGCACCTACGTTGCTTGAAACCCTAATGAAATTGTGCTGTTATTCAGTTTGTCATTAACAGCACAGTGTGAATTTAAATGTAATAACTCTAGACAGAAATGTGATGTGTCACTCAGTCATTCATAATCTCCCACAGCTGCCGGATAAACCGGATCTTGGAGTTTCCTCGAGGAAATGCCCTGCTGGTGGGTGTAGGGGGCAGTGGTAAACAGAGTCTGACCAGACTGGCCGCTTTCATCTCCAACCTGGAGGTCTTCCAGATCACCTTGAAGAAAGGCTATGGCAATCCAGACCTCAAGGTATATGGCACAGGCTAGTGTGAGTCACTATTTCATGCCAGGTCATACCTCCCAACTACAGTAGGCCTCAACCATTCTAACAACCACATAGCATCTGCAGTCTTGGACTATCAGCTACCAAATATTTGCGTATTTTGTGTGTTGGGCCATATTCCAAGCTAGGTTTATTTATCAAACGAGAGAGTGTTGTCAAGTCAACATTGATCGTCGTCAAATATGGAGGTTTGTGAAAAGTATGTAGTCTAATATTGACGAAAAACGAATTACGCTGTCTGAACAACGTTGGAGGGGACAATGTAAAAGTATTTCATTTGGGCAATCCGATTCCAAATTCAAATAGCACCCCATTATAACAGACTTTTTTGGGGGGGAGGGGCCTCCCAGGCCCCCCAAACAGCGAAGAGGCCTCAAAATCGGTAAACCAGTTTTCGGGGGTCCCCCGTACGCACCCTCCGAAGCACGGCCCTCTAGGTGATCTGCAAAGGAAAATCTGTGAAAAAGGCCTTAAATGTCAAATGGGTCTCAGGTACTAATACTACTAAGTCAGAGACCTATTGCATCAGATTTTGGAGGTTCAAACCTAACCCTAGCTGTTTTATAATTCCGGCGGTCCGATCCTTTCCAAACTCGGATATATCATCCCCGGGCACGCCCCGGACTGACATATCTGGAGGATCGGACCCCCGTGACCTACGGTTCCGAATCTCTAGGAGTCGTGTTCTGGATTGGGCAATTTTGGTCAATGTAAAAGCACCCCAATTGGGCGAAGGCTTTTCTCAGGGTTTGAACGTTGCAAACGTCGCCAAATTAACTGAGCAGCTACAAGGCGTCAAGGCGAGCAACCCATTTCAATTTTAGGCCCGTCACCTTTCAGGGGCCTCTGGGAGCATTTTGTTTGGGGGAATACTCTAGGGCCATGAAAATTATATGGTCGGGACGTGGGGATGAACATGTGGTGTTGATTTGAAGACCCTGTCTTAAAAAAAAAACATTAAAAATGCTTAAAAATTACATTTAAAAATGCAATTAAAGTTACCTATTTCCAATAGCACTGAGTTGTCTTAAAGCACCTGATTTGGGCAAATAGTCTTTTGGGCACTGCTCCGCCTACGAATGTCACAGAACCACGTAAGACCTGCTAGTGACTGCCGAGTTGAAACTGACAGACAGGGGTCTTATTTCCTTCCCCGGTGCCCCTCTACTCTATCTGACCTCACCCTGTCGTCAGGATGCTTTCAAAACTCGGACAGATGGAAATTGAATAAAATGCTATTCCAATTGGGCACATTTTTAAATCTATGAATAATTTGATAAATCACTTCTATCTTGTGCTACATTCCTGCTAAAGTACAAATATTAGCTTCAAAATAAGTCCTTAAAGTGCATCAGTGAAGCAAAATAACATTTGTACATAAAATATAGACCAACTAAAAATAAATATGCCATCAAAGAATATGATTACAGTAGTACAAATGTTAAACACGATCATGAGACAAATACGAATGACAACATGAAAATGTTTTGACTTTTGAGATGTTTCGAACAGACATGGACACAGTCAGCTACACGATCATTATGGGCCATAGATCCACATGGCATAGCTACGCCGCATCTGGAAATATCACCAGTTAACATGGTCACCACTTAAACCATAACACCGGCGCAGACACAATTCAAAAGCGCTCTTTGCATATGACTTGTTCTTGCTTAACATCACTTGCCCTAAATCGAAAATACTTCCAAACAACAGACGATGATCCCTTTTGAGGGACAAGCTCTACGTCTTCTGCTGCCATTCGATTTTTTGTTTTGCCGGTCTGCTGTCTTTTTATTAGGGATGTCACGATACCAGAAATCTAGTAGTCAATACCAATACCAGTGAATGGGCTCCAAGGAAGTACCACCGGGACCTCTGTGACTCGGTGCCCGCACTCGCTCCTAGGGCAGGTCAACATTCATCATACACACGTGAATGATTGCAACTCAAATATGTGACATTTCCTACATATTTTATTCGCTTCAAGTCTGTTTCTCTTTCGCCAATCCGCCTGGAACGCAGCCTTGTAGTAGCCTTGCTGTTTTTCTTTTCGACGAGTGGAGGCAGAGCTGCAGCTACACTTCCATGGGACCCTACGCGTCCAGGTTGGATATCCAGTATATACGGTATTGTACAAAAACAAGTACCATCATGTTTTCAGAATTTTGGCATCGACTTGGTACCGAAGTATCGGTGCTCGTGACATCCATACTTTCTATTACTTTGCTACTCGGATTGCTGCCTCGCAACATTCAGGAAGGTTTTGTATATTCACATGCTGTTGTTGGAGGGTGCGCGCGCAGCCACATCAGCTGCTGTTGGCGGGTGACTAGGGAGCGCTTGATTTGACACAGAGTTTTTTATGAGCAGAGCACGTAAAATACACAATCAAGCAGATATGAATTTACTTACTCTGAAATTGTGTATAATCCTATTAGATCCAGTACGGTAGTACAGTACTGTTTTCTCCATTCAAAAGCTGTTGCCTGGTATTTCTCGAGTTTAGTTCGGGGTGGAGCCTGAGGAAGCGGCATTTTTCAGAGCTAAGAATGTAAGCTAATGTGACTAAAAGCTATTTTAATATAACTTACCATTTTTAAGGTCGATTGATGCCAAACTTGGTATGGTTGTTCAGTGTATTATTTTAATGCAGTACACCGACGTTGGTGAAATTTGGACCTACGGATAGGCAACTAGGACATTTGAAGCTGTAATCAGATAACTAAAAATAGCATTAATGGAAGATGACAGCTCATAGGTTCAAGAGGCAATATTGCTAAGCTAATGTGCTGCAATTTACGAAATTAGTTAGGGCACTACAGCTCAAAGCAGCACAGAGTAATCGCTATTAGAATATTGCAACTTTGACTACGCACTGTAGCGCCCCATATAGGCGAAAAACGCCCATATTTTAGTATGTTATTAGGGACCCATATGACGAGTTTGATGTCGGTCAGATATTTCTAAGGCCTTCTTTTGATTTGTTGAATTTCATTGGCTCGTGGCGGTCACATGGTTTGATGTTCTCCATATGTTACTCTCATGCCAGAAACCAAGTTTAGTTGAAATATATTTTTGCCTTCCAGAGTTATGAGCATTTAAATTTGTTTTCTGGAACAGCGCCCCCTAGTGACCAATTGGCGCCAACCTTTGTATATGTCCTCTTAAACAAGTAACAATGATGTCTAACAAGTTTAGTAGCAATTAGTCATAAGCTTGCTGAGATAACAAGCAACTTCCTGTGTGAATAACTTTGTGCGGACTGGTCTGAAGATCACGTGTTCCAATTTTGGGGAAGATTGGACAAATTTTGTGGTAGGAGTAGCGTTTTAAAGCTTTCACAAAAAATCTAGTTAGGCAGAAATGAAAAGGGCCTATAGGAAAGTTGTTCAGCATCTGCAGCTGCATCATTTGACCCAAGCTGCGTGTCTGTAGGCCAATCAGGGCCAGAGATATTAGTGTGTGAAAAGTCAAACTTTGACCTGATGCTAGAGGTGTTGGTGTATAGACACCAGAATTGATGTGCCTCCGTTTGGCGTATCTGGCTATCACTGTGCAAAATTTTGCGCAAACGCCGTGACCAGAACTGTCCAAAACAGGCATATTTGGCAGAATAAAATATTAATATTTAGCTGCAAGCAGCAATGAAGGGGTCCAAGCATATACGACAAATATGGGATGCAAATAGGACAACAGAGGCAGCCTGTACAATTCAAGTAACACACCAAGTTTGAAACAAATTGCTGGTTACACTCATGAGAATTGATCTACTAAAGCTATTTGCTGCTATTGTGCGTCCTTATGTATGACATCTGAGCTCACAGGCTTGAGGCAATATTGCTATGCTTAGTGGGATGCACAAGAATATGCAAGTTCAGCCACTATAGCTCAAACAATCACAGTTATCGCTATTTGACCTTCTCAAATGTAATCATTCATTGTAGTTCCCCCTTGAAGCCAATTAGTGCTAAACTCAGCACACATGTTAAACAGTATAATAATGATATCAACCAAATATGGTAGCATTCAGATCTACGGTTTGGCAGATTTACCCTATGAAATTATAAATTGAAGTTTCAAAATGGCAGGAAAACAAGACGTATGAGCTCATAGGATCAAAAGGCATATATGTTATGCTCAGTAGGCTCCTCATGCTGAGCATGATGCTTAGTGTAGTCACTATAGAGTTGGGATAATGATTGATACCCTGAACGGTGTGCACCCTGCAACACATTATAATTCTAGTATGCACCTTGATAGACTTAAACCCATTCACACACTGACTGTGATTGCTGCCATGCAAGGTGCAACTAACCACCGGAAGCAGTTAGGGGTTAGGGGATTAGGCATTTTGCCCAAGGATGTTTATGGGTAGGTCAACACTGAGGTTCAAACCCACAACCTTCCACCACACAGATTTGCCTACATATATGCAACGTGTGCCATATGATCTATTTGAGAATAATGTAACATTCAGTATAGGACTAATTTGTATATGGAATGAATGGGCCTATATCAAATCCAAAAGATGTAACTTCTTCAGATGGCTTGCATAGAACCTATACAGTAAATATCTTCACTATAAATGAGTTCTCTTCCACAGACAGTGCAACACTGTTATACTATTCACATTTAAGAACAGATTAGAAATTATTGTAGCATTGCCTACATTAATAAATGTCCTAGATAGGCTAAAAGTATTTAGACTGATAGCATAACATTTTTTAAATGTAAAGGTGAACATAGGGCTT
>JAODTR010006386.1:0-10820 GCA_025399935.1 Amblyopsis rosae | reverse complement strand
TGTGCGTAGAGGTAAGCCCCACCAGATCTAAATGGTAGCGCTCCACCTCCCGCACAAGTTCTGGCTCCTTCCCCCACTATACAATATTGCTTACACTGTATATGCAGTATAAATAACACAGACACGCACACATGTATATATTCATATATATTATTCATTATATTATTATTTGTTCTGTATGCCGCATTATAACACAAATATAAAACATCTGTAGGTTCAAGGTGTGTCATTAAATACATTGTTTCACACAACGCATACATAAATAGGATGTAGAAAATAAAGTGTGTACATTACATCCCTGCTTTAATGTTGCACTGTAGTTTAGCAAGTTGGTGTGTGAAATGTACAATGCAACTATTTGCATAACTGTATCCAACATACATTACATATAGTCTAGTTTATAAGCGAGCAGTGTATCTATTGTTGAGAGATTTTGTCTATTGCAAATGCTCTACATACCAGTCTGTAAGGCTAGTAATTGAATAATTCACAGTGTTTGCCAGGTGGAATTTTCATAAAGGTTATGCTTGTAGAGAACAGATTGTACACAAATACCTCAGGGGAGGAGAATTTGAATATGTGCAGGAGCAACAACATTATTTCATTTTCTGTATTCAAAGTTCCTTGCAGTTCCTTGCAGTCATTAGTTTGTTTTTTGTCGCAGTTGACTATTCTATTTACATAAACTAATCTGACAGAGAGTTTCCCAAAGTACAGCATTTAATACACTTTAAAGCAGGGCTATTCAATTCCAGTCCTGGAGGGCCCCGCTGCCCTGCATGTTTAAGATATCTCGCAACAGAGACGCGTAGTGGAAATTTGGGGTTAGATGTCTCCCTCCTCCAACACACCTGATTCTAATTTGGTTGTTACGTATCAGGCTTCTAATGACCCATTCATTTGAATCAGGTGTGTTGGAGCAGGGAGACATCTAACCCCAAATATCCACTGGGTGCGTCTCTGTTGCATTCCAGCTCCATCACAGAGCTCTTTTTAATTGAAGTGAAGAACCAAAGCGTCCTAGAAGCGTCCCAGAAGCGTCGCAGGAGCATCTCGTCACAGAAGCGTCTCAGAAGCGTCTCAGAAACGGCTCTCCGCTCGGCTCCGCTAAAGATAGGCAGCAGTTCTATTTTTTCATGGAGACGCTTCTGGGGCGCTTCTGAAAGCGACCAACTGCCAATCAGCGAAAACACAACAAGACGCTCCACTTCTGACACGCTGCCGGTGGGGCAGGATGCAGTGCAGATGACGGAGCAAGAACGGACCGCTGATGTGACAGAACAGAGACGCCTGGTGGAAATCAAGCGTAAAACATGCAGGGCAGCGGCCCTCCAGGACTGGAATTGAATAGCTCTGCTTTTAAGGGACATCACATAATATCAGGCCTCTGGCTATACAGTATGATTACAGTATGCATCCCAAGGATAAGTTTCTATAAGACATACTATAAGACAACAATAGGAACACTAACTGTCCACTAGAAACTGCGTCTCATAGTATCGCAAATGTCATCCTCTGTCTTAGCTTTCATCCTTGGGGTGATCTCAGCGCACTTTGTCAACTTATTTTTCCTGTCACAGTGACCGAGCGCTATAATTTGTTCAGATGTATGAGCAGGACTCTAACAGGATGGTAAATCCATGTGTCGAGATTTGCTGTTGGGCAAAGTATCAGTGATCGGAGCTGAAATGCTTCGTCACCCAATATACTGGGTATTCAGCCTTGAGGAATTTTGCTAGCAAATTACCCTGCGGTCAACCATAGGACCAATGAGGCTTATTCTGTACTGGAGCACCTGTCATAGAAGCTCACATCTTACCAAACTATTTGAACAAATATGTCTGTTGATGCCACACACAACCCCTGCCAAACTCGACTTATAATAATAATAATAATAATAATAATAATAATAATATATTTTATATGTCTGACACATTTATTGCCAATGACAGTTTCTTAAAGGAAACTTATATATTTTAAATTTCAAACCAAAAGAAAATGTTTTGAATTTGAACACTAATGCTGAACTGAACAACAATGCCTCATCTTCATACAGGACTGCACTTGTTCCCAGAGGTACTTGCAATTCACCATTGTGCTTATCTTGTTTTTTCAACCACCACAAAAAGTTGCCTCAACATGGTTTCCCCTGTATTGTTGTAGAGAGTACATTTTACATCTGACAAACAGCGAGTTTGAAAATATCTTAAAAGTGTTAGGATGTCCATCTGCTATGTGATACCATGTCGTGCACTGTGAATAATATTAAGATAAACCTACACAGTAAATACATAAGTAAACATTAAAAAGCTTTAGATATGAAAACGCATTTCAAATGAGCAATGGGGGGGAATTTGAATTTGCCAAAAGCTGATTTCTCAGTGGTAAACAAAATGGGCTCTGCTCCTGAGCCATATAAGTGATGCTTTTATGGATTATGAGCTTTGCCTTATCAGTATATTAGAGCACCTGGAGCAGCAGAATTATATTGAATCTGAGAAATGTGTCATAGCTCAAGACCCACGGCACCGGATAGATCTGTCAGGCTTACTGTAGCACTACACTTAGCATGCATGTGCATCCATTACAGCATCATATTCTCTAGCAACATACCCCCACAAACTATCAACCTTTTCTCTCTAAATCTAAATCTGTTTTATTCCTTTAGTGGACTTTGGAACAGAAACCACCCTGCAGGTGGCTACAAGCTGCATTGCGCCACCTGTCAGATATGGCACGATTCCATAACATTCATGATATCTGACAAGCGTCAGGTGGAGCCCTGACACTGCTCTTTTCCCCTTGCTCTGTACAGTACCGTACGGCTTGAAAAAGACCACAATCCCACGAGGTTCGACCGAGGGCAGGCCTGCCAGCTGACTGCAGATCTCTGCGCCTTGTGCAATGACTGATGCCCCAGAGCCGCCCGCTGCCCAGTGCCCGGGCAGCCCTGAGCAGATCGATCAAGCCTCTCCCTGTAAGGCTGGCATGCCACATTTACAATTGCTGGTGAAGGAAGATGGATACTTCCCCTATGCACATTGTTTCCATGATGAATTGACTCATGCCAGCAATTTTTTTCCACATATATTATTTTGACAATTTAAAATGTATAAATAAAATGCAACAGAACACCTGAGTCTTGGTTCAGAGAGAAGATATATATAATATCCATTTATACAGTAGTTGTTGCAGCAATTGGCTAAAATATATTTCTTCTAAATTGAGCCTGCAGTTCTCTGATACCAGATTATGTCGATGAGATTTATTGATGCAAATTTGCAAATATGTCTGTCTGAAAGTAGAAGAATTAAATGAGTCATAAAAATTATCTGAGGAGCAAACTATTTAAGGGGTCAGTTGAAGAGTATAAGAGCTCATTATTGACTGGTTATGATAATCTGAGAAGGTTATAGTCCTTTTTTTTTTTACAATACAACAATACAATACAATAGATCAAAAAATGATTCATTTAGCTTAACATAACATATATATTGAGCCAGCATTGTTGCAGGGTTACTGTATACATAACTACAAGGAAACCCTAAAGAGCGCAGCATTAAATGAATGGCAAATGGACATTCATACACCAATGGTGATCAGCCATGCAAGGCACCACCTCACCACCGGCAGTCAAAAGGTCATTCAATTAAACTGTCTGAAGGCCAATACAGCTATTGAATTTGTGATAAAATATATTAAAATGTAATAAATGTACTTTTATTTTGGTATGATTCTTTAAAATAATTTATCAACATAGTGCAAAATGTTATTACAATTGTGCATAAGTATTGTTTTGTTATGAGAAAGATTGTCTGGAAAAATTTATATAATTGATTTCATTCAGAGTAACCAATATAAAGAAATACTTTATTCTCTCTCAACTGTTTGAAAAGTAATGTTTTCACATGTTTTCACCAGTTATTAACAATGAGTAATTTGCGTATGCGTGTGTGTGAATCAACAACAGAAGCATAGTCTTTCAGTATAACCAGCCATGGTCATTCGATAATACCAGTCTAAACCGGTATAACTTTACATGGTGAGGCTGGACAAAAGAGAGGAGCAATAGAATAACGGCAAATTATTAAGTCCAAATTGATTTGGTAAAAACTCACAAGTCCCCGGCTGAGCGTCCCTACGTTGGGGTTTAGTGATTGGATGGCCTCCCTGATCTAAACCCGAGCAGGCATTTATTGTTAGACTTCTGTGCTAGTCATGGACTGTCTATAACAAACACCATGTTCGAAAGTACGTGTACCAGAGCACCCTAGGCCGAAGGTCGATGATCGATTTTGTGATCGTATCATCTGACCTGAAGCCGCAGGTTTTCAACACTCTGGTGAAGAGAGGGGCAGAGCTGTCAACTGATCACCATCTGGTGGTGAGTTGGGTGAAGGAGTGGGAGAAGATTCCGGACAGACCTGGTAAGCCCGAACGGGTAGTGTGGGTGAACTGGGAACGTCTGAAGGAGGCCCCTGTCCATGATATCTTCAACTCACACCTCCGGCGGAGCTTCTCTGGCATTAATGTGGAGGTTGGGGACATAGAACCTGAGTGGGCTATGTTCAAAGCTTCCATTGCAGAGAGCTGTGGTCTTAAGGTCATAGATGCCTCAACAGGCGGTAACCCCCTGGACACCGGTGGTCAGGGTTAGGGTTTAGGCATTTCGGGATATGTTGTCCCGGAAGTCTCAGGAGGCGGTTGCAGGGTACCGACATCTGCCGTAGCAGCAACGAAGCGGGTGTGGGAGAAGTTAGGAGAAGCCATGGAGAACATCAACTTCAACATCACGTGGAAGTCGGGGACAGTGCCAAAAGAGTGGCAGACTAGGGTGGTGGTTTCACTCTTCAAAAAAGGGGACCAAAGACTGTGTGCCAACTACAGGGGTATTACACTACTCAGCCTCCCTGGCAAAGTCTACTCCAAGGTGCTAAAGAGGAGGGTTCGGCCAATTGTCAAACCTCAGATTGAAGAACAACAATTCGGATTCTGTCCTGGTCGTGGAACAACAGACTAGCTCTTTTTACTCTCGCAAGCATGCTGGAGGGGACCTGGGAGTATGCCCTTCTGGTCTACATGTGTTATGTGAATTTGGAGAAGGCGTATGACCGGGTCCCCCGGGAGATACTGTGGGAGGTGCTGCAGGAGTATAGGGTGAGGGGGTCCCTTTTAAGGGCAATCCAATCTCTGTATGCCCAAAGCGTGAGCTGTGTACAGATTCTCAGCAGTAAATTGGACTTGTTTTAGGTGGGGGTTGGTCTCTGCGAGGACTGCGCTTTATCACCAATCCTCTTTGTGATATTCACGGACAGGATATCGAGGCGTAGTCGTGGTGGGGAGGGGAGGGGTTAGAGATAGGGTGAGAAGCCCAGCTATCCGTGAGGAACTCAGAGTAGAGCCACTGCTCCTTTGCTTCGAAACGAGCCAGTTAAGGTGGTTCGGGCATCTGGTAAGGATGCCCCCTGGGCGCCTCCCTTGGGAGGTGTTCCAGGCACGTCCAGCTGGAAGGAGGCCTCGGGGAAGACCCAGGACTAGGTGGAGAGATTATATCGCCACACTGGCCTGGGAAGGTCTCGGGATCCCCTAGTCAGAGCTTGCTAATGTAGCTTGCGAAAGGTAAGTTTGGGGTCCCTTGCTGGAGTTGCTGTCCCTGCAACTCTGGATAAGCAGGAGAAGATGGATGGATGGACATAACGAATTATGATGCAAAAAAATAAGCAACAAGATGCAAATTGTCATGTTTTAGTTTTCTCTATATGCTAAACCTAAATCCTAAACCTGGAAAATATTTCAGGTCTTAGCCTCTTCTGTTCATTAGCACTACATCAAGCAAATGTGCTGAACGTCTGATACATAAAGTAGCTAATAAAACAATACCTGAAAAATGCCAGAGTCGTGTTGTTAAGTTTATCAACAAATTCCTAGTAGTTGGTTGTTGTGCATGTAAATCAAAATATATCTCCTGTCAAGTAGGCGGATCTTGACGCAGTTAGCCAGAGCTATGTTCCAGACTGTCCCAGTAAGTAAAGGCTGGCTCTGTGAGACTAGGTCTGAAGGGGCTAGTACCGGTAAGCTTCTGAAGATTGATTACAATCTCACCTCATGTAGTTATTGTACATACCAAAATATAGTTAAAAAATGTGCTCTACAGGTGAAAGGCAGCCTAAACTGAATAAGGTATTGACATGAAACTTTGTTCTTCCTCTGGGAGCAGTATTCCAATTAGCATTGACTGTAACTCTGCATTCAGAGGAGGCCAGAGCGTCAAAGCAACCAGTAATTATATTTTCTATGTCAGCCAGTGTATCTCAACAGCAAGCACTGCCATGACCGTTGGAGACTGGGAAACTTTATGATAATGAGATACTGTATGACATGGTTCGGCGTCAACCAATAATAATGCTATAAGTGCTCCCCTCTAGCGAATTCTAGAGAACACAACTGTGTAAATTTTGGTTCCCTCCAAACATTAGGATTTCTGCATTATTTAATTTATTTTATCTTATTTTATTTAAGATGTTGGTTTTGTGAAGTCAGAATAATTAGCCATTGACGCCTATTTCAATTATGTCAGAAAGTCCACAAACCTACGACAGCATTGTTGATAGGGTAAGGGCAGTCAGAGTAACTTGGCAGGTGATTGGTCAAACCTGCATGTGAACCAGCAGAGCCTGTTAAATCCTAGATTTGAGCTTCAGTTTAATTTTGCTGTGCGAATCAGTCTGGAATGCATCGGAATCATTTTGAATGTGTCCGAGTAGCAACTAAACTTTTTAATCAACGTCGTATTTATAGCTACACACACAGTAAATTAAGTAGGCTAATAACTTTCATTGGTGCAGGATAGATACTGAGCTGATTAAAACGCTCTCTGCACTTTTATATCCTCGTGGCGTTATGGGGAGGGGTATGCAAATTGGTGCATTATAGTGCATCCTGAACAGAGAAATAATGAAATACAGTTTAACGGTCTAACTCTACAATACAATACTACATAGTTAACAGTGTATAAAAGAATGGATTTCTAACATATATAAATAATTTCCAAGTATATATATATATATATAAATATATATAATCCCTGTGTTTGCTTTACACTATCTTTAATAAAGACGTCTCCTTCCACTTTTTCTCTTTTTGTTTGCGCTGACTACACTCATTTTGAACTATGGCGACTACTACCACAGTCTGCTTGATTCAGCGCGTGGTTATTTCAAGACAGTGCCAGGGCGGGCTGTTACGTGCTTTTTACACCTGCGCTTGACCAAGTATATAATATCAGCATACTTATTATTGATTATAAATATTGTCATTATCTGAAATAGAAAACAATTTCCCTTGCTTGAGCCCCATATGCGCATGGGCCCCAGGGCCTGGGCCCATAAGGCCCATTGGATGATCCGGGCGTGAGTATGGTAGACACATTCATCTTTCATACATCCACAGGGAGCCATCCATTGAACATTGAAATTGTTTAAAAAGGGCAGGGCACTTTCAAAAAGGTGATTAGACAAACCTGTGAACCAGCAGAGCCTGTTGTTAAATCCCCTCTTGCAGAAGAAAAGTCGGGAGAAGAGTGAAAACATATTTTCCATTGAGAAATGCCTTCAGTGATGCTCTTTGCTCTTCTAATAAATTCTAATCAAACTGATATATATATTGCATATTGCAGCATCTACGTTAACCTTTGTTTATGAGTTGTTTGCAAGCCGCCTTCGTAACACCTAAACCATGCTAACCGTAGCTAACAGTATGACGCTGTTTGGCCATACACGGTTACCGGACAGAACTACGATTTCCAAGCTGTCCAAACTCATTCTCGCAGGACGCAGCAAGGTCAAACGGCAAGAGTAAAGATTAAAGTCACACTATTAACAAACCTCGCGAGGCAATTCTCATCTTGCGATACTAGTTCATATTGTGACTTTAATGAGACATTTTTTAAATTGTAAATGCTGTTAAGTATATACCAAAAGCTCAGTATTGCTAACTTGACAACATACTGTACTGTATATGTATATGGTGCCTATCCTATCATATCCTACATAAAAATGTATCATACTTTATGTAAAGGGTTTGCCACACTAACCGTTCAAAATTAGCAGGACATCTTTATACAACATAGTACTGTATACTTATAATTACAACATGCAAGTTAAAGTATAAGAAGCTAGCATTAGCCAAATTGTCAAAATAAATCTTCCCTGCATCTCCCATTTGCCATAACTCCGTCCAGCCTATAGCAGATATTAAATGCACTGCTGGGCATGCATAACCATGATTTATTGCATGAACAGCCAAATCCAAGCTGAACAGAATTATTAGTGTGTTTCATTACATAACTTTTTTAAGAATTGTGCTCTAGCTTTATGCAGCACTTAGTGTGTGAAAGGGGGTTTATGAGTTGTTTCTGCTTTGTTAGTTTGACATAACCTGCTGCAGACATGTCGCTGTAATGATACATTTCTGCAATGATAATTTTGATGCCTAACTGCATCTGATAAAGAGGCCACTGACAAGGAGCTATTACATTATTATATACAGTATATGAGAGAGAGAGATACATTGTTTATATTATTACAGGACCTTCTGTTGTGTATTTACAATATATGTGAATACCCTGTCTCAAACAGGACATTCTAAAATACTATTCAATTACAGTAATAAGTTATTTATTTGTAAATGTGAATTTAAACCATTTGATGACTTTTTAAGGACCTGCGGCCACCCTGAAAAATATGTTCACAGGAAGGAAAAAGGCAAGTTAAAACAAATTACTATGTGTCCTTGGGCTGGGTTCCTTTAAAGAGTTATTAAATGAAGCCTAACTTGAGAAGATAAATCATAGAATTCTGCAATAGAATTAAACAAATAATTAAATGCAATCATGCAACGTGGCTGATTGCAAAACATTTGTTTTTCCAAATACTTGTGTAACCCATTCATAACAAATACTCAAGACATGCACAATACAATCTTTCTGATGATAAAAGCTGTTTGTTGCTGATAAAAGATGTTTGTTGTTGCTCGTTAAGAGCATACATACAAACAAACACACAGACAACAGAATGCACAATTCACTGTGAACACATGTTTTTTATACTGTATTTAATAGCAAGAAAAGATTAGCCAATATTATGACGTTTTCTCAACTTTCTCAAACAACGGAAAGGGAGTCTGAATGCAGGAGTAGCACCCAGTATCCAACCCACATGCTCTATCTATACCATGGCATTTTTGGCAACTGCATTCCATCTAGAAATATAACTTTATTAAAAGGTTATTATGATAGTCCATAGTATTGACATAATCTTTTCCAATTTTGTGTGTCACGCATGATTCCAGACACCAAAATCTCCTCAGCATTATTGCAGCAGGTTTGCATTGCACATATAGTAATCGTATCACATTTACCATTTAATCTGCTGTATATAAGAAAGTAAAAATACAACATCAGAAAACATTTCTAAGTAGTAATTCGTCCACATATTTTCTATTATCTGCAGTGGGTAAATATCCTGCCTTTTATTTACTTCATACAACAAAAATATGAAATAATAAATAATAATAAACAAATAGACAACAAAATAAATACGTAATAAATATGAATGTACCTTAACATGTTTTACTTAGTTACACTTGACATAAGAGACCCATCATGTTCCAATATAAGTTTTAAATGTCCTTTTTGCTTGTTCTACTTCTTCATTTGTGTGAATGAATCTCTAGAAATGATGATTGCTGGTTGTCAACATTCACCTTAGTCATTCACCAACAGGTGTAATTGGCTGCACAGAAGACAACCATTTTAGCAACTACCTGAGTTTGAAGAAAAATTATTTTTCTGAAGGTCTGATAGCACTTTTTAAGTGGTGGGCTGAATGCCCTCTACAGAACTCTATTTTAGACAAATATGGTCTAAGGCAGCCTGTTAATATTAATATTAATATGTATTTAGTAACATGTTACCTGTGTGCATTTTCAATTGCATATGGGAGTTTACATTGAGTATACTGTGAAAAACAATACTATTGTTCAACATACTCTGAAAATGGGAGTGTGTAAGCTTCACAAATGTAAAACTTACTGTAAAATATGGTAAAAAATTATATTCTTATGTAAAATATTAATGTATTATCTTTACATGAAACAGGCTACTTATTTATACTGGAAATTTAAGCAATCTGATAACATTTTGGGAATTTGGGAATATTTTTTGTTTTACTACAGCAGATCATCAAGTTATCTGTTGCCATGCTATAAATCTGCACTTATACATCTTCACAATAAAGCAAAGTCACATGTACAGAAAACCTTACCACCAAAACAACCTTCAACAACAATGACAGTTCAACCACTTGTGTGAAACCTTCAGAAGCACCGTCGCTCAGTGTCAAAGCCCTCCTGCCCACTGTGTCTGGGTATAAATGATTCTGTCAAGCAGTTACTCATTTTTTACTGCTTTAAGAAAGGCAGTTGTCCTGTGACTGATAGCTGTTCTCCTGCTTCTAATGTGTTTCAGACCCTTTAAGACCCCACCCTTTTAGACTGTGTGTGTGTGTGTGTATTCATTATGTGTGTGATAAAGAACACATACAGTATATGTAAGTGTGTGTGCGTGCGTGTGTGTGCATGAGTGCGTGCGTGTGTGGCTATACTGTGTATGGTAAAGAATAGCTTTATTGCTTGAGAATGATGGTAGTGGGTGTCAATGCTGCTGGCATAGGCGACGCTGGGGGTTGCTTGGGGGTGCTTGAGCACCCCCAAGAATGGCCATAGCACCCCCATAGCACCCCCAATAAATATTTTAACTATAC
>JAODTR010006385.1:0-10821 GCA_025399935.1 Amblyopsis rosae | reverse complement strand
CAGGTGTGTTGGAGCAGGGAGACACCTAAAACATGCAGGGCACCGGCCCTCCAGGACCAGGATTGCCCACCCCTGGCCTAACACATTGAAATGCATTGTGAAGCAAAGCGTAGTACTACGCCTTTGTTCTTGTGAGCGGTGTTCGCCACTTTGTTTATGTTGCTATTTACTGAGCCAGGGCTGTGTGGAAGTGTGAGATAATGTTTTCAACACACACAACAGTAAGCTAGCGTAAATCGAGGAGATACGATAATTGATGAATTTGACAAAAAAGTGTATTAGCTTACATTCAGCTTGCAATTACTGAATATACCTTTAAATAACAGAAGATAAGACAGGCCATTGGACCGTGACAATGAGAGGCAGGTGAAACCAAGAAGATAATTAACATGAGGCATACTGGGGAAACAGAACACAGGGAATCACAGACTGGTGCAGACAGCATATACAACAGGGCTATTCAACCTGAAACCCGGAGACGTCTAAAACATGCAGGGCAGCGGCCTTCCAGGACCGGGGTTGAATAGCCCTGGCATACAATAACAAAGTATTTCAATCAAACCACATATACTGTAGTTATTGTAGTTTCTATGTCAATATGAATTATGATGTGCTCCACATGGTATGATACAAATCATACTGTACCGTAAGGCAGAGATTCCCAACCCTGGTCCTATTCGTCTGATCGGCGAAGGCCCGGAAGTGACGTTGCATGATTGCTTTGTTAAGACCACTCTGTGAAAACAAACGGTATTTTTCGGTATGTGGTCCAAATCCGTGTTCACCACTGGTTAACATTTGGTTGCTAGGCTACAGTCATTTGTTGTTACCGAATTGTCACCGAGTTCTCAAGCCACTGCCGGATATGACGTCACGCTGACCAGACGATGATTCAAAAGGTCATTATCAATCTCTGCAGAAGCCTGATAACAACCGATGCATATGAATCAGTTGTGTTGGAGCAGGGAGACATCTAAAACATGCAGAGCAGGGGGCCTCTCTTTCAAGTGACCTCATCCATCATTAGCTGCGTTTACATGGACCCTATATTCGGAATTGAATGGGTTTAAAGCCCATACCAAATGAAAATGCTTCATATAAACACCTCAATCGGAACAGAAAGTCCCATCCCGATTAAAATTTTATTAGGAGAGTGACTGTATAAATCGTTCCATAACCCGATTGGAAGAAAGATTTGACCATGTAAACGGTTTAAGCTGTTTACATCCTTGTTGTCGAATTTCTGATTGTTGAGAAGGCGGTATTCAGCACAGCCACTGCAGAAAGTCTGGACAAAATTGCAATACGTGTAAATAAGGGAGCTACAGCGCCTTCATTTGGAGTCGTAAATCCCTCCACCAGTCACACAAATAGCCTTACTCTCCCCGATGTGCCTGCAACAGAGGAGAGTCGGTTATAGTCTTTTATTGCTAGTGGGACCGTTTACATTACTTAGCTAGCCTATATAATGTGCACTTTAAACATTTTTCATATTTCGATTAATTGTGACTGCGCATGTAAACAGCAGATCGGCAACCCAAAATCTTAAATGGGAAGTATTTAAATAACAAAAAAGTGTCCTTAGCTTTAAAAACAAACACACCAATGCCTTCCCAGTGCATACCATACCCAAGTCCTCTCCTCCCTGGGATTTCCATTCCACTTTTTCTGTACTTGCGATCATTCCTCCTAGTGAGATTAGAAGCTTTTCTACGCAACATTGATGAATGAGGGCTCTGGATTGGGCGACACCGCTGTAAGGAATGGTGGATGGCTTAACATTTTAAAATACTGAGTGCATATGTTTATATATTGAAAGAATGTATGAATCAATTAATTAACCATGCACTCCGTTCCGCAATCTGCTATATACTTACAGCCAAGCCTGTGCGTGCTGGCCATTACTCAGCATGTTCTCCCACCAACCCCTTCTTCATTCGGGGGTACGGTGATTACCCCATTGCCTTCAGCAACGCTCTCTTCAGCAGCAGCAGCAGCCAGCCAGCTGCCTCCAGAGCCCCTGCTGCTCCGGCTGAGACGTGTTTAAAGGGTGAAGGCAGCCTCCCACAGGCCAACAGCAACCACAACAGCCCAGGGGAGAACACCGACTCGCACAGCAATGAGATGCACGACAGTGATGCCGAGAACAACAAGTATGTCAACCTGAACGTGTTGAGTGGATGTAGATCAGCCGGTCAGTGGTGCGGAAGTAGTAATTACTGTAGTAGGGCTGTTAACAGTTTCACTGGCATTTCTGTCTGATAGCTTTACTAAGAGCTTCACTTCTGCCCTGGGCTACAGTGTGCCCTCCCGAGCTTGCTGATTGGCTCCGGCGCGCACATGACTTTGCTAGTCCAATAGGAAACTATAGATGTCCTTGAGTGTTTTGAATGGCGTCCTGAAATTAAATGTATTATTATTGTAATTATTATAATTATTATGATTATTCTGATTATTATAATTATTATGATTATTATGATTATTATTACAATACAATTTAAATATTGAAGGGCCTATTTTACCCATTTTAAATAGTGAAGCCTATCTATAATGTGAAATTAATGGGAGACTTTTATAACAGAAGTAATGGTGTGTCATAACAGGCATTGGCCTGGCCTCCATGAGTGTCATCTAATGTACCAGTTTAATAGTGGTTGTGGTGTATTAGGCGGTATACTGTGTTTATCTGAAGATTCTTTCTGCGCTAGGCTTCCAGCTGAACCAGGAAAGCCAACATACAAAGACGCAGACACTCTGGACTCTGAAAATGGTGAGGTCTTTTTTAAGATGATATTAAGTTATTGTTTCAAATCAAGGTGCCAGTTCCAATTCTTTCCCCAGCAAGTCTCTGAAAATGCTGCATCTGTGTATCATATTTCATTCTTTTATTTCACTGGGGTTTTATGTTGTCTACGCCAATCCCTGGCTGGTTTCTCAATTTACAATGATTGCCCCACTGGTACGATAAAACACTTTGGCTCTCTTGGTCCTATGGATGTTCCAGAAGTGTTGTAGAGGGAGCTGTAATTGGTGTGTTGACTTTTAGGAAGTCGTAGCCTAGCTGTTTGTGTGGGAGAGGGTTGTGAAAGGTCAACAGTCTTTATATACTGTAGCATACTCTTATTTATGGATATGCATTAAGAATGTAATCTTGGTTTATATTGAGGTTCTGCTTCTGTGTGTGCGTATGCTTAAATGTGCGTGTGTGCACTAGAGCGTATCATTGTTTGTCTGCGTTACTGTTTCATAATCCTTTTATTGCCCTCCATTTATGTGGTTGCCTGACATTATTAGTTCTGCGTGTGCGGCAAGCCTGTCCAGCGGTTAGCAGCAGGCTGGATAGCAGATAGATGTAGCATGCTGTGTCATTACTCACACAGACACAGCATACATGGTACAGTAGATCCCCACCTCGGCTGGGATCGACTTCAGCTCCGTCCTGTTCAGTTTTGTCCATTCAGCGTGTTTTCTAACTGGACTCATGTATTCTGATTACCACACAAGTGAAACAACACACCTGAAAAGGAAAAGCAAATGATTATGTTGGTTGTGTGTTTGTCCCAGAACACCTATGCAGCAAGATAAGAACATGCAGTTTTAAACGATAATGAATTGGCTAATAGGCAGTAGGTTCTAAAAGTCTCTATAATTTATATGAGTATGGGTATAAATAATAGAAGTAAATTATTAGATTTTATTCAAGGAAAAGCATAATATGGAACTCCGCCAGACTTTGTCCTTCAGTATGATTTGTGAGAATAGGTTTTCCTTTAAGTCTTATTAGTTGTGAATGTTCCTGTGGGGGAACAGTCAATACGAGTGTTTTATTTTCTACCTCAGCATTTTTGCCAGAAAAAATCAAACCACTTGATCCACTTTAAAAGTCACTGGTGCATGAGCTCCCCTGATAATAACAAACTAATCACACATGTGCTAGATGCACACTCGGCAATCTTGATGCAGTATTTCCAAGGGTAAAGGCCCTTTCTTACCAAGAAACCCTGGGTTGCGGCTTTTTCCCCCAACAAACTTTCTATGCATTGTAATTTCAGTTTGTGGTTTGCAGCCTGTGAATGATTCTTTTGTCTTTTTAGCAATTTCACTTATTACGTTATACCTACACTATTACATCATACAGAGTATCAACTTACCTATTTTAAAACATTTATTGGACAGTATATAAACATTCGTAATGCCTGAGCTGAGTTAGTGTTTGGTTTCTAATTCCTCAATTCAGAGGAAATATCTTTAGCACAACTGCACCACATTTGTTTGAGTGCAAATACAAAATACACAATTGTACAAAGCCCACACACATGCACACACCCAATGTCTGTTTTATGAGGACCTTATTCACTCTGCTTTGCCCCCTCTGGCTATAGTGAATACATTGCCAGTTGGTAATGCTTAAAACCACACACATGGTCATCTCACTATTGACTTATTATCGAATGTCCAATTGTCTGTGCAGGGATTTCTCTGGGATGTCTCAATTCCAAGAGATTCTCAATACGTTCATAGTGGATGAGACCTGGTTTAATCACTGCTGTTGTTATTGATGTAGGGAACATGCTCAAAGTATTCACACATTACTGAGCAAGTCATTCTTATTCTCATACTCTGAATCCATTTCCTAATGCACCCCACCCCTTTCACTGTGCACTTGCTACTACTAGCTGCTTACACACCTTTGTATGTCCACAGGAAACACCACAGATATCAATGACAACAGGTAAGAGCCTCACCGTTTAGCACACCAAACCTGCTTGAAATAGTTCCATAAAAGCTTCCATAAAAACATACTTCAGTTCTGCTGCTCACTGAACCAACGCTGTTTCCTACCTGCCACTGCTACAGTTTAAATGCTTGTGTGTTTGGCTCCAGTGTTTGCTTGCTGGTATGTTGTGTAAATTAGCATCATATCTCTGAGTATGAACTTTGTTTCCAGAATCGACATGTGCAGTAATCAAGACCCTGCCAAGCTCTACATCGTGCTGCCAGAGGCTTCAGCCAGCTAATGAGGCTGAACAGGTAAGAGGCATTAGCACTCACTTTAGCATCATCTCTTTAAACGCTACGAAGGCTAAATCACTTTAACATTTCAATTTAAGCCATACTGTACATTGAATATGTATTAGATTGTTTTCAGGGCTAAGTGTGCTTATGGTTTTGGATTATGGAGCGTATCAAAAGCTAAATAATTAATACATTAATTAATTAAAGACACCAATAATCAGTTTGGGGAAGTTATACAAATTAAAAATTAAATTTTTTTTCATTTTTAATCATCAGTTGGCCTATAATCAGCACTATATATATATATATATACATCCATCCATATCCATAGTCTGGTCACAGGGGCAGCAGCTCCAGCAGGGGACCCCAAACTTCTCTTTCCAGACCCACATTAACCAGCTCTGACTGGGGGATCTCGAGGCTTTCCCAGGCCAGTGTGGAGATATAATCACTCCACATAGTGCTGCGTCTTCCCCAAGGCCTCCTCCCAGTTGGACGTGCCTGGAACACCTCGCCCAGTTGGCATCCTTACCAGATGCAATATATACCGTGTATATTACACACAGTATAGTGTGCCTTCACATGCTGTTGCGGGAGTTATATAGGACATACTGTATTTCCCTACAAGACTTCCTGAGGCCTTCCTTCCGGCTGATTCCTTCCTAATTTGTCAGACGAGCACATGCAGACTCTCTCAACATAACGCAGGGAGCTGAGGCCACACTGGAAACACACGAGCTGTCAAACACCCCTAATCAACAACTTAATGTGTACGGCGCTGCTTCCGAGGTCAGGCACTGTAAAGTAGTGGAGAAGGAGTTTCTGTAAGTAAATATAGTATGGTTGTATGAAGTCTGCTCTAAATATGCCAGAGTGTTCCCTACACTTCCATAGCGGCGCATTGATGCGTTTATTCCTGCGAAACAGCAGGAATAAAGTGTCTCTAGACGTTCTCCCCCTGGCAGTGTTGCCGTGACTCACTGGAAGCCATCTGTTCTTGCTAGCACCTGCTATACCAACTATAGAATTCTGTCTGAGTCTGTCAAGTTCTCCCTCTGTCTTTTCTAGCACTCTTTTTCCTCTTTTCTTCCAGATCACACTCTTTTCTGAGGCTTCCCGTGTAAGTCTGTATGCGACTGACCAACGTCCCGGTGAACTCACTTTCCTCTAACCTCTAGATGACTAACCTCCAATCTTCTACAGAACTACACCCTTCTCTGTTTCCTTATTCATTATCTGCTTGCTCCTATCCCGTATATTTGTTTTTGCGTACTAGGTGGTTGATGTGCAGTACTGTATGGTGTCTGTGGATGTCTGTAGGTACAAAGAAAAATAATATGCAGTAGTTCAAAATCCTGGCAGCTTCCAAAAGCCATGTCAACTAGGTTGTTCATACACATGGACTGATTGGAAGAAGAATATCTGTTAATAAGCTATTCATATTTTTCTAATGGATTAACAAAGCAATCTTAAAGTTAAAACAATTAAGGAGAGTATGTTAAGATATGAATAATTTATGCTTATATAATAATGGTTTTAATATTAAAGTAATATTACTTGTTTAAAGCTGCATAAAGTAGGATACCATGGCAAAAAATGATGACCCTGTCTGGTCACCAGATTATGAAAACTTTATGTGTGGCCGTTCAGCAGAGCTGTTTTCAATGTTTTAAACTAGTTGCTTTAGTCACCTTGTGCTTTGTCTGGCACACCAGCATGTCCTGCCACTGTACTATCTACAGACTCATCAGCAAGTTATGCTGTAGGCATCACTGGACTTTGTTACTAATGCAGCTTTAAAACACTACGTCACTACACAAGCTAGCTCAGTAATGGTTGGTTTGCAGTGCCAGGTCTGCATACTCCTCCAGGCAGAGTATGCATGTCAGTACTGTATGTGGGTTTCTGCAGTAGATGGGCCAACCACCACCCAAATAAGATGAACACTGAGTGGCCAAAAGAAGAGGGGTCCATTAATACAGTTCACTTTTCCATCACTTTAATTATAATGTTTGTATTTGTGTTTAGGCTTAACTATAATTAAACTAAATGAAAAACAGTATTTAATACATCAAGAGTGCTTGAACCCGAAACCACAGTGTAAATGCAATAGTATAAGGCAATGCCAATGAAAAATGATGATCTACAGTAATTATTATTAAAACAGACCCCTACAGTCCACACTATGGTAAAACAGGCTTTTGGAATATTGAATCAGTTAAATAATAAAAACTAAATGTTATTATTGAGCTCATGACACCCGGGAAATGCTGCAGTACATATACATTTACACACACACACACATACTGTGAAATCTTAGCTAAGACTTATTATAGACACTTTCTAACATTTTACTCAAATTATGTAAATGTAAATGAAGAGCATTTATATACACATAACCATTACAAATACACTTTTATAATTTAACACTTACAAAAACCTTCTTCTGCTTCAAAGATCCCATGCCACACTGAATAATTGTATATATCAGCTAAACTCCCATATCTGCTTTTAGCCAATCTGAGAATATGTAACACTTGAATTCATTAGAAGGAAGCTGCTTATCTTCATAACTGCAGTATCTTGGTTTTAATGTAGCCTACCCATTGCTTTAATACAGGTTATCATCTACGGCCAAAGCATGACTGTCTTGTAACAGCAGAACACTGCACGTGTGTAAAGACGGGCGTATTAAGTCATGGAATTACTGGATATTAATGCTTATTTTAAAGTTAGTATTTGTTCTCAAAAACAGCTACAAATGAAAAGCAGCTCAACATTTCTTTGTGTACACAGTAATATGCAGTAGCACAGTGGAAATATTTTGTAGCTATAATATAATGTATACACATACTTTTTTTAGAGATTGTCTATGAGCTGTTGTTGTGTCATTGTGATTACATAATGACATCTAATAGCATGGAAGGATGTACAACAAGAAAAAAAGAACACACTTTCTAGGAACTGTGTAGCAACTATTTTTATACTGCTAGCTTATAAAATTATTTATTAGGGTTATTAGGATGTTTGCTTAAAAAAGGTATATTTGTTTTAATGTACATACTGTACACCAGTTACTGAATTATTGATTAATGGAATACATTTACTGTACATATATATATTTTTTGTAACAGTTTTTTTATTTATTTTTTGCTGCAGTGTTTGTCATTTAATTAAAATTATGTGCGTGAGTATAGCTACCATTCCCAAAATACATTAGATGTGATGACCAATCAATTTCTATGTGATTCACCAGAGATTATAACCAAAGCCTTTTGTGTAGTTTTGGAAGGTGCCATGTAAAGGCTGTGCTCTATGATCTATAAAAGCCTGTATATTTTGTTGACATTATATGCTATAATGATGAAGGCAGCTCTGTCTTATCTCCCAGACATACAGACAGACAGACAGACAGACAGACATGCAAATGGTCACTGTACTGTATTTATCACATCAAATGATCTCTCCAAGAAATACCTCATCCACCAGAGAGGTGCTTGACCTCCAACCCAAATGACAACGTTTACAATTGTATTAGTGAGTGGTTGTATGACTGACTGACAACAGACGCACTGATCTGTCTGGCCACTCCACCATCATCACCCATCCTCTATTGACCCACTGACCAGACAGCCAGGGTGATAGGGCCACGTGTGTGTTGAAGCCTAGTTTATACTTGACGGAGTCTCAACGGCATGTGGACTAGGCTTAGGCTAAGGGCGGCCAGAGGGTTGGTGTGTGTATGCGTGCATGTGTGTGTGTGTGTGTGTGTGTGCGTGTGTGTGTGTGTGTTCGTGCGTGTGTGTCAGTGTTTGCAGGACAGTGTGGGTGGTCTATGTCTATGTCTATGTCTACATTCAGTTCACCATTACAAATAATAATTTTATTGATAGACATTAATTACATTTACACCCATTATGTACTTTTATGAGTTAAATGTTTAACACAAATCTTAGCCCTAAAGTTCTAATTTTGTAATAATTCAACTATACTTTGTCCTATAAGAGTGTAAAGAGTAAAGTAATGAACATTTATTAAACTGCTGCATATCATGTATTAAGTGGGAGTGTTAAGTGTATCAAAATGCAAGTATGAGTCTTTTTGTGTTTTGTCGTACTTGTAACAATCTGGCAAAATAAAAATGTCATATCAAGGCCTATACCTGTTTGCAGAGGCATTGCCTGAATGGCTAATGATATTGTAAAAAAGTGTTTGAAAGTTTGTATGTTAATTTGTTTACAGTGTAATATAGTGCATGCAGTATGCTTCCATAGCCATTGGAAAAACAATACTTACCGTATATGTCAACAATCACTTTTAATAAAGGTGATAATGTCTATTAAACTGTTTTCTATTTTCTCCAGTGATACTGTTCAGCACAATGTATGATTATGCTTCACTACATCCACACATAATCTGTGGCGCTAGCACTATCTGGGATATGGGAAATATAAGAAAATAACAGGCTGGCTGACAGTCTATGTGGGAGTGTTACTGGCCTCCACCTCTGGGAATCCACTACACTTACAGTGGTTTCAAGATTTATTAAGTGTTTTTGTTCTGTACGGTAAATGATGGTTTGCAAACCCATATTTGCAGTGAAAAAGGTCATAAGGAAGTGTGTGGCTTTCAAACCTGCCAATTTATAGGCTGCAAATAGAATATATATTTGACAATCCACAGACAGTGAGTGACATTTAATGAAACAGACCAATTGGGAGAGAACCAGAGCTCAAGATAGTCCCTGTGTGTTTGATATAAGCATTTGGACACATACATAACAGGGTTAGAGCCACAACCTCTAACCCTGAAGGGTTAGAGGTTGTGGCAAAGGCAACATTTGTATCAATAATGATATTCCAAAATACAGAGGTTGTAAATGCAAACAGACTTGAAACACAGATTTCATTATGTTCATGAATATTTTATATGTACCTCGATGTCAAGAAGAAAGTAATGAAATATATTCAGCCTTTCACTGGCTACACATTGTGGCTTGAGCTATATTTCATGGCTACAAATATTGCTTTTCAGACTTTCCTTAAAGTGACATGTGTTCATGGTATTTGTGCATTGTGGATGCAGTGTAAATAGCCCTGGAAGGGTGCAAATGCAAAGTTCAGTCTCTATGTTAACGCCAGATGTCAACCCAAGCTTCTATGTGACAATACTCTATATACTCACTACGAACGAGCCAATAACGAATGTACTGCAAGAACCGATGAACTAATCTGCCTTCCTACCGACCAACTATGTATTGACAGGGCCAGCAGCCAAAGGGGGCAAAGATCAGCTCACTGAAGGGACACAGTTCATAATGACATACAGGTACACTCGCATGCAAACACAAAATAGCAGGACACCACAACGATGCTTCCTCTCACAGTATTTCACGGTGCTTTCACGGACTGATATGCAGTGAAGCCAGCCAAGTCCCGAAGACTGTGAGTACAATGTGTCTGACAAATGACACTGCACTTTTCATGTGTTCAGTCTGATTGAATCATTGTTTGCTGTCTCTGAAGTGTTGCTTTGTTAGAATGACTGACTATACTGTAATGACAAACAGGAGGAACCAATTAGATTTGTTTGTATTTTTACTGTAATGAAAAAAAATAGTGATACAGTAGTAGAACATGTAACAGGATGATAAAAAAGAATCCTTCATTTGAGCAAAATGATCTGTCATAATCTCATTTCAAGGGTGAATTGCCATACAGAAAGAAAACATATTGTAATGATCCACCAGGAGACAGGAATATTCTTTGGCTTGTAGCCGTTTAATAGGAAGTTAGCAGTACAACA
>JAODTR010006384.1:0-10821 GCA_025399935.1 Amblyopsis rosae | reverse complement strand
ACAGACAGACAGACAGACAGATAGATAGATAGATAGATAGATAGATAGATAGATAGATAGATAGATAGATAGATAGAGTTACTAATGCTACTAGTATTAGGAGTAGCAGTCCTGAATACAATCCCCCTACCCCCTAGAAGCAATAAAGACATATATTGTTGTTACTATACTATATTACTACTGCTATAGTAGTAATATAGTATAGTAATATAGTATAGCCAGTACTACTACTGCTACAGTGGTGGAGGTTGTACTTCTTTTAATGCTAACGGTTTGTGTGTGTCTGTTCCTTGTTTTGTCCTGATTTTGCGTTCATGTGCCTTTGTTTTCTTGTTTCTGTCCCCGCCCCTGTTCATTGTCAGTGTCCCCGCCTCTTGTGTTTCATTAGTTCCACCTGTGTGTGTGTGTGTGGGTGTGTGTGTTCCACCGTCAGCATGTCTGTCTTCCCTATTGATCTGATTATTAGTTCCCCTCCGTATTTATTGAACATTCGTTGTTGTGTTGTTTGTGTTGACGTTTACAAGCTTGTTCACTGCGATAAAAGCTTCTGTTGTTTAGAAGTCTGCCTACACCTCATATACTTGGGCCTCCATTACACTAGTAGTATAACTAATTAAGTAGTATAACTTATGGTATCATTCCCTAGTCCACCTACTGTACTAGTAATAGTACTCACTACTAGTAATATTAGTACAATACCTGCTTGTGCTACTGTATAAATACTGCTTACAGCTACATAGCTACGTAAGTGTGATCATTGTAATCATCACTACACACTAAACTGATATCAGGCCAGTGATGACAACTGTGTTTTTTCGTCAACGGTGTCATTCTGCTACTGTGGGTGTGTTGTGAGTGACAACTGTTCTCTCAGCACCAGGAGGATACAGGTGCAATACTGGTGCAGCACACCAACACCCTTCAAAAATGCCCCATATTGTGGTTATAGGATCATCCTGATATCATGTCTACCTCGAAAGGAATCAACTCTACGGCTATTTTACTTTAATTGTTTTTACAGTGTACTTTCCCCCCAGTGCTATAGCCCTACTCAACCTCAACAACGCTGAAATGCTATAATTACATAACTATATCAGAAAGCAAGACCTGGAATAGCAAAACCAAAAACTAAAAGAAGGGCAGGTGTCGCTTTTGTTTGCTGATATTCCAAACACACACACACACACGCAAACATGCGCACGCACACTCACATTACAATGCCGCAGAGAGCAACCAACAGCCCCCCAGGTTGGTCTTACCCAGAACAAGTGTTCGTCCTTTAAAACTGGGTTTTGCAAAATTTGTACTCCGCTCTGTCCAAGTGCAGCGCTAATCTCCCTCTGCGTCCCGCCTGTCACAATGGCCTTTCCCTCTGTCACACCTTCTTAAGTTATGAAGAAACCGGTGGAACGGGTCTCTGCTCTCTCTCGCAAGTTCTCAGCTGTTTACAGTCCTCTGCCTCTCTCTCTCTCTCTCTCTCTCTCTCTCTCTCTCTCTCTCTCTCTCTCTCTCTCCCTCCCTCCCTCCCTCCCTGTTTCCCAGACAGGTTGATGGTGTCCATGTAAACTGCTCTAGTGAGGCAGAAACCAAACTGATGCATGTTGATAAGAGCGTTGAAAGGCAAACAGCGGTGTGGTGGGGGTTTGTCTAATGGGGACACACATTCTGACAGTTTGTTTGCCTACCTTTTGTGTGTGTTCGTGTGCCTACCTGTGTGCGTGTGCGTGTGTGTGTGTGTGTGTGTGCGTGCATGTATTTCTCCCTCTCTAAACTCACACAGTTAGGTACTGTAGATACACTACAGATAAAGCACACAAAAACGCACACTTTTACACAATTATTCATTGTTACCATAGCAATATATTTACCTGAGCGGCTCGGGTCGTGCCTTAGCCCTGCTGGAGTCCGCCGCTGAAACCACCCCTGTGATGTCATCGCATATTTGCTCCGCCTGCATGAGAACAAGAGCGTCAACCTTGAGTTGCTGATCGGACATTCACGGGGAGAGCTACCATGACAGCTGACTTGTAACGCCTGCTACAGGTCAGGGACAGGGTAGTGGTTTTAGTTGTGGGAAGTACGTGAATGAAGCGATTCTTTGGGCTGTCTCTGAGTCATGTCATGTGAGCGGCTACTCTGGCACAACTGAGGTGTTATTTTTTCTGATAAGCGACAATATCAGAAGTCATTTAGAAATAAAAAAGCTGAAACATGAGAAATCTGATTGCAGAAAAGAAAAGAAGGATCCCACTGCATGACTCCCTTCCTCAGCACACAGAATCCTAATAAAGAATGTGATCACATTGACTGTGCACAGTTGAAACGCAATGTTGATGTGTTTAAACTCACGCACACCTTTTACCTCTGACCCCGCCACCTGTACCAGGCTATAGTAACAGGATTTTCCTCAGTATGCATCACTATCGAATAGATACCATTTATACTTTTTAATATGATTTACAATGTTTTTTTTTCCCATTTGTTGCAAGCAAATTAAATGTAGAAGGAAAAATCGAAAGGATAGAATTTAACAGCGCAAGGCAAATGCCAGCAAACAACGATCCAGAAAGATCACTGTTTACTTGGTAATGTTGTGTAACGTAATATCTCCTCATGCTTTAAGGGCTTTTCACACGCATAGCCCGCCCGTTTCTCATTGAAAATGTATTGAACACTAGCGGGTCGCGCTTCCCGTGTGAAAAGCCCTTTACAGATGTTGCATGTGCCAAGATAAATACAGACAGAGCATACGCACCTTAACATCCTCACAGTTAAAGAAGATGATATCTGGTTTCTCCTGGTCTGCACGCTGGCAGACTAGGAGAAGCAGAGAGGAGAACCGCTTTTCAGTGTTGATTGCTTCACAGCGGTGAATGGACGTAACGGAGTACCTCTCCAGCTCATCCTACCCAGGGAGACAACATTTACTGTATAGGCAAAGGCAGTCGTTCTCCAGGAGGCGTGCTAACGTCACACCTAAATCAAAGCAGTAACACATCTGCTTCTGTGTGCCAGTGTGTGTGTGTGTGTGTGTGTGTGTGTGTGTGTGTGTGTGAGTGAGACTGTGCATCTGTTTGTCTGTGCATGTAATGTATGTGTGTGTGTCTGCATTCGTGTGTGTGTGCATCTTTTTTTGTCTGTGCATGTAATGTATGTGTGTGTGTGTCTGTGTGTGTCATCTCCTGTGTCTGTGTGGCTGTGTGTGTGTGTGTGTGTGTGTGTGCCCACTGACCTGGCTCTGGACGTCCCAGAGGCTGATGTCCCTGGAGCCCACTTCCAGGACCATCTGCTGGCTCCAGATCTTGCCGCCGCGGGCCAGGCTAGACAGGCGGGCCTGGGCCTCCTCCACGCTCTGGACCTCCCCGTCCTGCAGGGAGAAGGTCAACAGGTGCTGGGGGAAGGAGGAACAGGGGAGGCGTGAGGACACACCAAATGTAGAGTTAATGCGATGCTGCGATGTGCTCAGGCAGAGACCCAGTGTGAGGTGGAATCCTAAACAGGGAATAGTAACTGAACGCACGCAATCAGCACTCACATTGACAAGGTATCGCGTGATGTAAGCCATCTTGTACTTGACTTCTGCCCTGAAGGCTTCCTGCTCCTGAACAGAAGAAGACAGATAAAGTTACCGGCAGATTGTTTTAATAGTTTGGTCAAACTGTATTTATTAATCAAATTAGTGTCTTGTATCTAATTACAGATACAGTGAGATACAGTGCTAACGCTTATGAGATTTGGTTCATTTTGCAAACAGAATATTTCAGGTTACGCAGTATCTATTATTGAGGTAACGAAGCCAAATAAAGGAGGGTTTTACAAAGGTTCCAAATCACATTAATAAATCACATGAATCAATATGTCCAGCATACCGTATTATGTATCTAGCTGCCCGTTCTGTGTGAGCGCTGGTGTTTCCAACGCAGTCCTGGCTCTGTAAATGTGAACACAAAAACAGTGGTGCACACCGAACCATGCAACAATATCCCAGCCTTTGCAATGCAGCTCCAATTACAGGGGGAGGGAGGGGGGACGGGGGGGGTGAAGCTTCTGAGGGAGCAACCTATGGAATTGAAAGGAGAAAAGTTTTTGTTTTGATTGAGTTCAAATATCAACCACACTTGACCAGCATCCCTGACTCCAACTTTAACTGCCTAACTAAAGCCAGCTAGCCAGCTTGTTCTCACTCTCATGTCTTACAGTCATTGTAAGGCAATAAAGTATTCTGTCTTACATGTATTTGGTAACCGTGGAGATCATGTGTTTGACCCACCCAACCAGTCGGACGACAGATTGCGGGGCACATGCATGGAGCTAGGATCTCCCTGTTTTTGTGCATGCCATGGACATTCTGAATAACTTAGTCCTCAACAGTCAGGGACAGTTTGGTATCAGTGTTTACCCATTATTACCACTTTGTCTGTTCAGAAAATGAAAAAACACAACATGTACTGTATCTCTCCAAACTTTGAGAAAATCAAAGCCAAAATGTTAGCCTTGATTTGAGGTTGTGTGGACTAATGGACTTCCTGGTTTCAGTGACGCCATCTTTCAATTTCCATAATGGAAAGATATTTAAAATTAAAAAAAAATTACCAAAAGGAGAGTTGAGCTTAAACCATAAAATATACAGTTTTTCCACTACTAATACAGGCTTAATGAACTGTGCTGCATACATCGCAGAACTCAGGAGGGTCTTGCAAAGACACACCCTCATGAACAAAATGTTTTCAGACCTGTATGAAACAAAATCAATGAGCACTTGATGAAAGATTCTAGTTCAGAAATATTAAACATGCATGGGCAATGATTTAGTCTTAAAAATAAAACATTACAGGTTACTTGTGCAATCCCTGACTCATGAGAAAATCACCTTTATCAATTATTGTACAAAGATAAATAAAACTATCCATATTTCATACAGTATATGGCAAAATGTTATTACATTTCTGGCATGTGTTACATTGACATTAGAGAATACAGTACAGATATAGTGTTTTACACTATAAAGTGTAAAGCAGTAGATTTACACACTCTTAAATGCCTATAGGCTGCCTATATGATTTTCTACCAATGCAGTGCTCTAGTATAATAATTTAATTTAAAAAATAACTGAATAATATAAATATATCGTCCAACTTACCACAGTTATGTACAGTAACTGCAATGATTTGCTTGCTCCTGTAATGTACTCTAGTTTGGGTGTGTGTGTGTTGCCTAGGTTGAGGGTAAAACCTGTCTCATTGGTATGACTGCAAGTATCTCTTACCTGACTTCCTGTCTTAGGAATTTAAAACATTTCTAGAGTGAAAGGTTTATCCTGGGCCCAACCCCTGCCCCGCCCACTCTAACAGATTTAAAAAAAAATCTACACACACACACACACAGGCGTGTAAAGAGAGGTTATGACACATTATTGGCAGCATATGAAAACACCATACAAAATATTGACTAGTCGTATTATTATACTCTTGTAGCGATTTTAACAATTCAATACATGCTCTTAAAAACATTTGTAAACGTTATAGGTAAAAACAACCAGAGAATATAGAAGTCCTTGAAATTAATGAAATTATATTATATGTAATTGTAGAATCTATAAGGACATATCACACACATAATTCTGGATAGCACCTTAACCACAGTGTTAATTCTTAAACATAGTCCTAACTGTTATTGAATTAACTGCTGCCTCTTTATGTAGGCCCAGCGTCATATAATATCAGTTTATGGCTCTGTGTAGGCCTATTCTACATGTTTCAGCAAATGTATGACATCACTCAGTAGCCTAAATTATATTGTATTGTGGGTAATATGGCAACCAGTGTTGGTTTTGTTGGAAACACCTTATCAACGGTTTAACAACTTCTTATCTAAAATGACAGGCCTGAGAATTACGTAATGGAACCAAATGGGAGCTGGATGGATACCACACATACCAACACACCCACACACCCTTTGCATTATACCAACGCTCAGGATAAAACAGTGGCTCCCCCTGCAGGAGACATATAAGAAGTGTTGTTAATGAAAATAGCTGCAACCATATGGGCCCTATGAAGCCCAGGATCAAACAATAGCTTCCCCTGCAGGAGACATATCAAAAAAGCTGCAACCAGGCCCAGGTTGATCCAAGCCCAGGATCAAACAATATCTTACACTGCAGGAGACATATACGAATTGTTGTTAATCAAAAAATCTGCAACCAGGCCCAGGTTGATCCAAGCCCAGGATCAAACAATAGCTCCCCCTGCAGGAGACACATAAGAATTGCCGTTTAGTGTGATATTTTAGTGTGTGTGCGTGTGTGTATTGCGTGCGTGTTTTATGGGACATGAGAGCAAACATTACATCTACTGAACAAATTTGACCTGCACATCTCATTAAAATTATATATTTTGCGTTGCTCCTATATAACTATACGTTGCTATAAGAATCACTACATGTGCTTTTTTTTTTGACTAGTACTAGGCTGTCTTCGAGACTATTTTCGTTTCTGGCACAAGCTGGTATACACCTTATCTCCAACACCCCCACTCCAACACACGTCCAGAAAGAAATAATTGGCGTTATTTTGCTTATAGTTACGAGAATGGCTTTCAGAGAGAGAGTGAGAGAGCGAGAGAGAGAGAGTGTGGGGGGGGGGGGGGTCTGTCACTTGCAAAACGTTTATAGGCTCCCGAAACTATATGCTGGCAGCATGGTGTCACATTTTCACAACATAAGTTTTAAAAAACTTAAAATACTACATTGAACGCATCCCAAAATTGCTTATGGGCGGGGACAACTGAACTGACTTTGGCTGAGGACGTCTGAACTTTGTAGAAGACACGGCATACTGTTTCCAAAAGGTAGGCATTTGTATGGTCTACTTACGTTGACTTTATGACATTACCTCTGAGCCAACTATATGCCACTGAGTGTACTGGAAAGCGGCGTACTTAGCTATTTTAAGTGAAGGCTTACGTGGCAGACTAAGTTTTCTACGGGTAATGAGTTGAGCATTATGTATTATTATGTAGTGTATGTGTATATATGTTAATGAATATATATGAAATACAATTAAATTGCCCATTGCGTTTTGGTTAGAAACGCTGTAAAACAGTGTATAAACACCGTATAATTCTTAGGATGCGCCGTGTGCTTGAACACCGAATAGGTGCTTCGTAATATTGCATCAGTCTGTTTACGCTATCTTTACTAAAAAGTAAGGGATTTAATACGTTGCCTACTGTTAAACCGTTTCCACAGTAGTCTACAATGAAATAAGATGCCACGTGTTGCTTTGTAGGTGGGGTCAGGGTCAAGCCAAATCCACAAATAGCTACCTCAAATTCTCATCAGGCTACGTAAAACTCATCTGTAGGCTACCTCGGAGATAAATGTTTATATGATGGTAGGCAATTTTATTTAATTTGTATGTTTTGGGTTGTATGGTTTGTTTTGTTCTAATGTATATAAATTGACACAGTAGGCATTGCAACAAAAACGATCTATCTACAAACTGTAACGTTGGCTGTACGTTCAATGAACGCAAATGGTTGTAGAATGATTACGAAACAGGGAGGAGTTGGGCTGTAGTGGGTTGAACAACACTAACATGGTTATAAGTAACAACAATAGTGATCGTTTGTGTTTTACTGTTGTAGACTGTTGTGTTTATAATATAGTTAAAGCGACATAGCTACAGGTACAGTTGTAGGTCTACCATACTCACAAATATGACACTTATAAAACACCAACAGGTTACACACATGTAATTGAGGAGTAAACGGCATGCAAAGGAGCCACACTTTTCGTGGAGACTTGTCGTTCAGTAAAAAAAAAGGTCAATTGGACTTTCAAAACGCCGACATCACATCAGGAATTTTCTTATGGCTACTCTACGATGAGGAGCTGGGTTTTTTCTTTTTTCTTTCTTCGTTGCATCATGCGGAAGAACAACATCGACACTCTTGTCATAGGGACCGACCTCCGGATGAAGCCGGATGAGTGTATTCTGCAACGTGCTCGCATGACAAACAAAGCTTGCTCTTTATATTACGGTTTCCCAGTCAAATGTAGGCAAATTTGTATATGGATTTTATCACGCGATTCATGCTTTTCTTAGTTTATTAAAATAAAAATACAAATAACGGAGCGCGTCGGCCGGCTGTGGTCACTAATTTCTTCAGAAGACGCGCCTTTTTCTTAACATCTTCATAATTCGAGTCGTAATTTTTTCGTCGTTTTTATTTTTTTACATCGATTGCTCGTGATCAGGTGAGAACATATTCATAAAGAAATATAGCTTTTTTTGTATTTTAAATTTGCGGCCTTATTGTGATCGAAAGCGTGTCTATACGATTGTTGATGGATGCGCTGTTTCCGTATTCCAATTTCCTGGTGGAACAGGTCCCGGAACAGGTCCCAGAACAGTGACAGAAGCAGGTTAATAGCCTACCGTAATCTGAAGTGATCAGACACTGAAAATGTGTGACGAAATCTATAACCCTTATCGCCCAAAATCTATGCAATTTAAACGTTGTTGCTTTATTTGCTAATGAAGTTTGGAGAGACTTGTCCATAAGATGCCATCCAATTCTGTTAAGAATTACATTCATACTTTACCCAAACACAGCAGGCGTTGAAACCCATAACCTCATTACCTAATTCTTAGGCATTGAGATCCTTGCTAAACATTATACGCTTATTTGTCCAGCAGTTTTGCTTTATACACTCGAGTTTTTCCAGTAGCTTATTTTATATTTTCCACAATTACCTTCCTATTCGACCACAGATGGAGAAGCAACCCCTGCCCAATGACGATGACTCTATAGCGGCAGCAGAGACTGAACTGAGCCCCCTTGCCGACGATGGCGGCGGCCAACTTGAGCCGCCTGCCAGAGATGGCTGGAACAGCAAGCTGGAGTACTTCCTGGCTCAGGTGGGCTTCAGCGTTGGCCTGGGCAACGTCTGGCGTTTTCCGTATCTCTGTCATCAGAACGGAGGAGGTGAGTTTTTATTTACTGTCGCCATTCCATTGAGACGCTTTGTGGAATATATGTATGTTCTTTTGAGTTTTATGTTACATTTAATTTCCATTACTCTGCCAAGATGTCTATGTTGGAAGTATGTTTACTATAATTCTGTGCCAGAATAGGTCCAGAGTTATAGTTGGATTCTTATAAGAGTCTGTTGAAATAGTTTGTTGAAATCAACATTTTAGAGGCTATTTAATTAAGGGTCATAGCTTTTAATAAATAAAATGAATGTTATATTATGAAATATTAGGTTATATTAGTAAATATAAAAGGTATAGTTTAAGATGCTAGGTGTATAAAACATGACTACATTATTCAGTATAATGTTTAATATTGTCTACATGTGATAGTGTTAATGTGGCAGCACACTACATATAAACTTAAGACGTGTTTTCAGGAGGCTGTGGTGGATTCAAGGTAATTTATCTGTGAAAAGACTAACGCAAGTCGCACAAAACAGGTTTTCATAATACAGCAGATATTTTCATATGCAAAATGAATTAGTTAAAAAATGTATATTGGTGTAGTAACTTTTTGCCCTTAAAGTGACAACGTCATGTTTGATGTTAACTTGACGCAGGCACTCGATGGCTACATAGAGCTATCTCTATTTTATTAAAAGGTTGGCTTAAATGCAGGGTTAGCCATCTTGCTAACTTCGAGGTCAAATCAAAGCTGTGTGCGCGTGCGTGTGTGAAACTACACAGATGACAGCGGTAGAGAGATGCTCAGGATAGTGAATATTTACGTGCGTATTTTAATTCAAACATTTACCCGCTAGTGTGGTGGATATTCTGACGGAAAATGTACCCGCTTTTAGATTTCGGACCCTGACTGTCAGTGTTGTTTTTGAAACTTGTCAGCATGTACGACGACAACTCTACTTCTCTTCGGCAAACTGAATCTATCTGCTGGTAGTCTCGACCTCTTCCGTCACATAAGCAACTCTGTGCTGAACGTCGAAACTGACGATTTCCATTGGCTGTTAGCATTGTCACCCACAAGTATGTATCTGTAATTTCCAGTGTGGTGATAGTTCAGTGCTTTATTTACTAATTTTACATTTAAAATTAATTTTAATCAGTAATCGTAGCCCTACTAATTTCACATATTTACAAGACCCTAAACGGCCCGAGTCCTGTTGTTTAGTTTTCCAACAAATTCCTCATTGTAAGGTTAATGTCCCACCTGGTCATGGAATTACGTAGTTGGTCGTCGTGCCTGTCAATCAAAATACACTTGGTCATGGAATTACGTAGTTGGTCGTCGTGCCTGTCAATCAAAATGCCTCGCTTGTCAAGTGGCCGGGTACTGACGCAGCTAGCCAGCCTGCGTCCCAGACTGTACGTTAATTAAAAAGCTCTCTGTCGCCACCTAGGGGCCTTCCTCCTGCTGTACGTGCTGCTGATGCTGTTGGTGGGCATCCCCCTGTTCTTCCTGGAGCTGGCAGCCGGCCAGGCCATCCGACAGGGGAGCATCGGCGTGTGGAGGCACATCTCCCCCAGACTGTGTGGGGTGGGCTATGCTAGCTGTGTGGTGAGGGGCACACACACACACACACACACACACACACACTGTGTGGGGTGGGCTATGCTAGCTGTGTGGTGAGGGGCACACACACACACACACACACACACACTGTGTGGGGTGGGCTATGCTAGCTGTGTGGTGAGGGACACACACACACACACACACACACATATACATATATATATACATACATACACCGTTCAAAAGTTTGGGGTCACCCAGACAATTTCATGTTTTCTATGAAAACTCACACATTCTTTCCTCAAATGAG
>JAODTR010006383.1:0-10821 GCA_025399935.1 Amblyopsis rosae | reverse complement strand
GGAGCCTCTAGCGTTCAATAATAATTACTACACTTGCGTACGTCTTGCTCATGCAAGGTACCTCGCAGTGCCGCACGTCCTCGGAAAATCTGCCAAAGCACCTCGGACAAAAAGAATCAGCAGATCTGTACGTGCAAGCACTAGTGCAGATGCACCCGTACTTGTGTGTACTAAATCTTCAATACTATCTGTAAACACACTCAGGCCTGTGTAGACATAGTAGGCCGTAAAACTGGACTTCCAAACGTCCGTGGCCAAAACACAAGAGAGAAGCAACAGCTGCACTGTTAATGTGTGTGGTGCTTCAAAGCAACAGCAATATCCCCACTCTCTCTCTCTCACACACACACACACACACACACACAGGAGTGCCTGTCCTCCCTACCGTCCGAGGGGTCCTGAAGCACCAGGCTCTCCAGCCTGGACCAGTCCGTGTTGAGCCTCTTCATCAGCTTGTAGGCGTTGACTGGGTGGGCCAGGAAGCCTTCTGGGTCAGATGTGGACACTCTGGTCAGGGCGTCCAGCTTGTTAGCCCAGCTGAAAGACAACCCACTACTGCTCAGGTCAAGCACACTATTGGCTGCCGAGTGGCCGAGAAGACTGGTATACAACTGATGTATGCCATTACTAAATGGCATAGTAAGGAAACTGTTTCATGTAGCCTATGCATGCCTTGTGTTATACGGTGTCTGTGATTACACCAGAACAGAGCTATTGGCTGTGACATAGGGATGACTGACATGCTGTCGGAAGAACAAAATACAAAAGGAGGGACCTACACATTAGTAAGGCACACATAACATAATTGTAATCATGTTAGTTCTAATTGTAGCCTCCATAGAGGGTTGGCTAATTAAGTTGATGTATTTACTCCTATGACTTTCCTTTCAAAACAGAGATGTAGTATGTTGAAGTGATATTTCAACACGAATAGAGGATACATGTAGTGGTCATGCAAGCGTACGGTACAAAGTAGGGTTCCCGCTATTTGTTTCCACGACCGAAAAAAAATGAGGTGTGTAGGCTAATGCACAATCCCTGAAGTCCACAACATACGGTAGCACTGGTGGACTACTTGCAAAACTAGTATGTGACTTCAGGTGTGTTCACAGCATATCCACAACGTAACAGAGCAGCCTATTCAAAATAACCATAAACTACCATTTCAACATTAATATAATCCTGAATGATCCTGGTAATGTTATCTGTTTTTGGGGAGCTCAGATATATAGCTTAGTTGTTTATTTGCAGCAAAAGGAAAATAGGAGAATGTTAAAAAAAAATTCTGTGATGCGATTTTACAGCACATTTGACTTTTTCTCTCATTATCCATGTACTTGCCAGTCGTGCCAGATTTCCAGCTTGCCCAGGATACATGGGAACCCTGAAAATCCTTTAGCGACATTTTGGAACGTACCTTTTCACCTCAGCCAACTTGTACTCCTCAGCTGATATGTAGTCCTTCAGAGACTGGATCAGCTCCTTCTCTGTGTAGATCAGGTCTGTCATCTGGCCTGTACATTAATGGGGATAGAGGCATTTAAACTGAAAGAACTACTGTATTTCTTACGTGACTCAAGCTACCTAGAAAGTAAAACATGGAAATAAGTTAATTGAATAACAACCGCAGAGACGTAATTGTGTTGCAGGATGTTTTCCATATGTAGGTAATTGACAAACTGAAAAAGATGGCTTGCTGGCCGAGGTGTTTCAAATTAATAGACTCCTGTTAAATGTGCAGTAGCACATTTAACAGGAGCAGCAGCACTTATTATGAGAGCCAGCCAGCCACTATAAACTTGTCAAAGCGTGTTGTGCAAAGACAAAGATAGTCGGAGAAAGAATTCGTCCAACTTGCCTGCAAAAGAAGTGGTTAAGAAAGTTTGACATAGAGTCGATTGTGCTTTGGTTTTATGGCCCATTTAATCTATTTACGGCGAAAGTGCTTTAACTCAGATTTCTGAGGCTATGATTGTATAGTATTACTGAGCTAACCACATTGGAGATGCAAGGCTTGAGGAGGGGTGCTATGTGTACTATTGCTGTAGTGTGCTACAGCAAACATTTCCATGGAAACGCTAAACCATACTGAACTAACTCACAGTGGTTGCCAAGGAGCACTAACAGTCAGTCCACAGTGCTGTTGTACTGTCCATTTGGCTAAACAGAATAAATCACTGCCTTTAAAGTAATCCCATTAGCTAATGGAATGTTCTGAGCTGAAATAAATGTTATAGTTACAGTTTTTTATACTGTGCAAATAACAGGCAGGTTATGTCATTTTGCAGAACTCCACACATCGAAGCGCATTATGAAGCAAAGCGCAGTAGGCCTACTACAGCTTTGTTGATGTGAGCGGTTTGCGCCAATTTGTTTATGTTCCTATTTGCTAGTGATGGGTCTATGAGCCAGCTCCTTTAAGTGAACGATGAGAGTCGGTATAATAATACTAATAATACTAAAAATACAAATAATTAGATAATAACATACTCCATGAAACTCATTGCTTAAAAAAAATTATGCATATGCATAAATAAATGAAATACTGTAATTCAATTAATTTTGTTACGTTTGGTGTGTTCCAAACTAATTGTAGCTGAGAGTGTGCTTATAAGACATATAACTCACGCTATTACAGAAATGCTTTTAGAAGCCATTATATGAAAGTTTATTACCATTAGGGTTCTGAGGGTTAATGGTAAACAGAATAATAGTCTATCTTTTATCTGTCGGGACTGGGTGCGGGGGCTGATGGAAGGTGTTGGATTAACTTGCTTCCATTCATACTGTAGCAAGCTATAGTTTAGAGCTATAGAGTTTTGTTCTCTGTTCACGCCCACAGGTATTTGATAGCAGGTACTTGCACTTAACTTGTGTCGCTAAGTATTAACTGCACATGCTCAGCACATGAACCTGCTCTTGTCTTTGGTGTATTATGACAACAGTAGGATAGGCATATATAGCCATGATATCATTAGAAAGCTAGAACGTCTACTTTCAATATAGCATATCTGACACAAACGACAAATCCAATTTATTTAATAAGTTCATTCACTAACTGAAAGGCCATTGGCATTACAACAATCACTGTGCATCCTGGAAATAATATTGTTAGGCTATTTAAAGTGATACACTTGCACTCATACCAATCATAGGTCATAATATTGTTTAATTATGCTAATTATGCTGAATTAAAAAAGCCAGAAGTGGTAGAAAATGAATAGCCATTTGAGAGCCAAAATCTCTTCATGCTGAACCGAGTCTACAGAGCTGGCTCACCAAAAAGAGCCGGAATGTCCATCACTAGGATTTACGGAGCCAGGGCTATGAATAAATATGATATTATTTGTTCAACACGCACAGAGAACGGTAAGATGCGAGGAGATATTTGGTGAATTTGACTAAACGAGTATTAGCATACAATTAGCTTGCAATAGCTGACTTTACCTTTAATTGAACACTATAACATTATACAGTTTATTTAACTAAGAAGTCTCAAAAGCACCCTAGCCAAGACAGGCAGCAGAACAATTACCAATGTTCCAGACATACAGTAATTTACAATGAAATTAGAACATTCATAATTATACAATATTTGTCACAATTAGTCAGCATCAGGGATCAAACAAGGGTCATATGAATCACTCAAAACATCTACAGCCTGATGTGCCTACCTCCAAGTAATTTACTTTAAATGCATAACGTAATTTTGAAACTGATTCCAATTCAGAACATACTTGAGGATATATGGTATGAATAAATGCTATTTACATACTTAATTAGAATAACAGAAATAGTTTTACTGGGCTTTATTTGAGTTCAAGGTTTCTGGTTTCCTTGGTTGAGGAAATGCTAGACACTTCCTCTTCATAAGACACTCATCCAGTACATTCAGCAAAAGACATGCATTCCTGGTTTTTAAACGGCTCTATATTTAGAACTGTGGGCATTTAATCAGGGCTTCTTACAATGAGCGAGCAGTACAATATTTTAGGCATTATTACTGCAATCCTCGAGTACCTCACGGCCTGATAATGTTTTAGGTACGTTTATAGTGGTCAAAGAACCAATATAAATATTCCCATTCAGTACGACTGCATGTGATCAATACATTAGGTTGTAAAAAGTATGTTCTTAGCAGACGGTGATGAAGGAACAGCCGTGCCTACCGATGGAGGTGAAGACTTCTGCACGTGCACCCAGGATGCAGCAGATCAGAGCCCAGGGCGCCAGAGAAAGTAGCATCCTCATTCTGGCCTCCTCCCTGTAACCACAACCATAATGACATCATGTCAGGACAGAGCCGTTCATCCCTTTGAGTCCCATTTCCTTACTGACATAGGAAAACGATAGCCCTGCATCTTCAGCAAGCTTTAATGGAGACTGACAGCAGCAGACACAATTCATTAACCCCCCCCCCCCCCACCCCCTTCCCAAGCAGAAACATGTAAATGTAAGCAATTGCGGTTTGAACAACTACACCTTCAACACAAGGGGACTCTGTTACCATGGGCTTTGTGTGTGTGCAGCTGTTATGATAGGGTTGCTTAGGTTGTCTAACAGTGTTGCACCATAGTTTCCAGTGAGCTCTTCCTTCTTAATGAACAACCAGAGCTTCTGGTTAACAAATTGCCATGGCTTATGTCAAACCTTAACGTTGAGGGAAAGAATAAATAGCAAAATAGCAAGCTATAGGCCTACTATGGCGGTAGACATGCAGTTTACCAGATCTGTCATAATCTATTTCATATGTATTAAGAATGTCATAAGATATTTGTAAGCATACCACTACACATATTATAGTGCCACTCGTGGATTCTTGGAGACAATTTATTACCCTTGGCTTGAAACACTTCCCATTTTTTCTTTCCTTTCTAATCTTTAAACGTTACTCACCAGGTAATAGTCATGACTAATAATACCTAATGAATAGGCCTAATACTTCAACATATAAATTGAATTGCACAAAATCCACATCCTGTAAGAAACACCGGTCCCAAAAACAAACACATTACTTGTATTTTTAGTACAATTTCCCTTTGCTGTAGGTTTTGCAGTTCAGGTTTTCTTTGTGTGTTGTACAGATACTTTAGACATAAAACATCTGCATGGCATAGGCCTACAATGTGACTAGAGCCATGTGCTGTTTGATGAACTGCACATGCGGTGAGTGCTGGTTTCCATTGTTGTTCTATTGTAATGTTGCCTCGATTTCATAACAGCAAATCACTGTCCAATCAAAACACTAGTATTGAAAGGAACATGTGCTTTGCAGGGGACTTGGCTCGGGTAAAGAGCCCGCACCAGAGCTAAGGCCAAGGAAAAGAGCAAAATGACATCACAGAGTTAGAGGAACCGAAGTGCAACAACGTACTGGTATCACATTGAGTTATTAATAGAGAATTAGGCACAATATCTGAAGATAATGGATCAGTGTTACGTTTAGGTCACATATATTTATATCCAAAAGTGTGCACGGTAGAATGAGGCGTAAAAAAACAAAAACTTCCAGATCCACACAAACACCAGCAACCCATTTCAATTGAGCAACGAACTGACTGACATACAGTAACAAAAAGGACATTTGGGGATGTGAGATTTAAGGTGTTGTGTCCATAATCTTCCATAATCTTTATCCATAATCAATTTTCCTGAATAGGACAAACTGGCCATTTAGACTGCATAAATTGGAGATGATTTGTTGACCATGATCTGACTTGTGAAAATATCATGTCCAAACTTTAACTAACTTGTGTCTGAGAACAGGGTTAAATGTGTATACTAAAGTCAATTTAGATGTGCAGTTTTTAGTGCAGTGGTATTTTAAATAATTTGTTGAAAATGTATGTTATTATTGCCAGACCGCGCGTAGCGTGACCGGACAATATGAGCAAATGTCAACAAGAGAAACTGTTGGTGGGCCACATATTTTCGGCAATTATTTACATGAGCGTCTATGATAGCGAAACAACAAGAGCATCTACCCTGCAGCTTGGTTAATGTTCAATGTGTCAAGTCAATGGCAAAGGTTTTCTATATAGTTATCGGACGCCGCTAATTCCACGTCTCTGGCAAATGTCATGCACCGTGTAGACAGTAGATGGCGGTAATGCACCAATAGCGTTGGATCCCAGATTCTGTAGTTTCACGGAAGAACCTTGCATGCTAAACTTTACAATTGGCTCATGCCTGCAACCGGCTGAACTTGGCTTGTCTAGTTTTTACCGTACTTGTTTTTAATTGACTGAATGAGAAAACATCCCATCAACCTCAATCAATCAAACATCTTATACTTGTACTTTTACCATAACACCATTGACACCTTGGCCACAGCGAGGCGACACTGAGCTGAGGGCGTATTAGTAGATAAACTATATCAGTGGATAAGCAACATTAGACATGACCAGATAGTAATTTATTATAGAATCCATTTGTAAGATGACCCCCCCACGCCCAAAAACACCAATACCATAATACTATGTTTTATGGTCACAACTATACAATATCAAAGGCTGCAGGCTTATCGTCCACCCCTACATAATACGGTATGCACACGTTATTGCTCTACTCCTAGTAAGAAAGAAATAATAATACACAAATTATTTGAAAAGGACTTCATTTAAAACATAAAGAGGGAATGGGATTCCGAGAAGCTATCATTCGCACTTGTTATGATTTAGAATCGCCAGGAACAGGTTAAATATTTATACACTCACTGACAGCTTGGGAAATGTATTGGGTGTTCTCTTCCTTTCTCTGCTCCGAGAAGGTCAGTGTTGTTTTTAATAAATCACATGGGTGTCAAGTTAAGTGCACATGCACACATTACACCATAGGTCTACATCTTCATACATTTGAGTCTTGTAGTTTAAAAAATAAAATCAAAGATGACAACCGAGAATTAATTCTGCCATAAGAGAAAAGCTGTACATGTCACTGTATGATGCAATGACTTTGGTTGATTTCATCTTTACAACCTCCATCTGGCAATGAACACAGCATCCAAATGTGGTGTCCAGGCTCAGCAGAAACCACGTTAATTTCTGATCTCTGTAGGTAGTTCTGTAAATCGATTTACGCAGTTTTAACTTCAAAACATTTATTAACATAAGAGACATGCAAGCACAAGCAAGCATTCTAAAACCTATGTTATAGCTTGCATAAGTAAGATGTAGCATGTGCAGATGTGCACATTTCACATTACATGCGCATATTATAGACTCTTGAATAAGCAAGCATTCGTGTGATGTGCCTACCTTCAAGCATGTACTGATGCAACAAATCACTTTTACAAAAAGGCACATATGCCTAATGGTATGCAAAACCTTTAACAAAATATCATGCTTCAGACACACATGATCACACAAATAAAATTGAGCATTTAAGTATCCAGGTCAATGCAGTAGTTGATATATTTTACTTGCATAAAGTTCCAGCCACCTGATAAACGGCCATTGCACAACACATTCCAACACATTCCTCAATGGTGCTAGGCTACACATGCACATCCCGTTTATTTTTGTAGTAGGATACTTATTTTAATCGATTAATGACAGACCCACTTTGGCCTTGCTGACCAGACATCACGTGTGTCTGGCTATTACGGTAGTAGCCTGTGTTTTCCAGATGGACCACAATGCACGTGACGTCACGCGTACAGACGTTTCTAGAAATTCCCAAATCCTGATGTTCTGTAGACTACACACAAATGTAATGAGTATATTCCCTGGTTTCCTTTAAAACAACGGTTGCTCGACACTTTATTTAGGGCTGTATGTGAAGTGTGCTGCCGTATATAGCCGCCGTGAAGAAGATGTGAATATAGGCTACCTATTTACAAGTTACAGCACACTTTTAAAACTTTCGCGATACTACACTGTAATGTCTACAGAACATACAAGAAACACTGACAAGGTGAAAACGAAAATATGGCGTTGACTTCATGTCATTATAAAATGTAGTCTACCCGTAGACCTACTGTATGATCTAACAACGCTTGCCCACCAAAGCATTGTGAACCAGTTGTTAAGGCAACCAGCAGCTTACCTACAGCATGTTAGGACTGCAACAGTGGAACATGCAGCATACGCAAAATACATTGTTTCAAATAGGGCGCATTCGATCTGTCCTTACCTTCTGTTTCGATTGTTGAGCTTGATAGTGTCACAGTTCGCTATTAACGTACATATGTGCGGGCACCCTGGAAGTATAGAGGACTTAACTAAATAGATTTCCACATCGCTGCCACGTACAGAACCTCCTCACACATCGGAACACGATTACCTCTTTTACCTACGAAATGCGCAACCACATTAATTGTCTCGCGTATAGACTACTGTAGACTTTAATATGTTGGTAGATTATCCAAGTAGAGAGGTAACGAAAATATATAGATACATGTAGATGATAGGCCTACAGTTCTAACGAAAGCCTACAGTTCTAGGCCTACATAGCATACTGTACGTGCTTGCTTTTTTATTTTATTAAGTTGCCGAATTCATAAGTGTTTTAGTTAATATTTATCATGGTCAAATTACCCCAAATTTGAGCAGTTGTGTCTAATTCGGTTGTTAGGCCTGTAATTTATCATACGGATTAATAATATATATAGAAGGCTGTTTGTTAGCATTATTATTCTAAGATATAAAATAAGTGATAGGATTACCGTTTCATATGCTATCCTGCCACATTTCCTGTTTCCAAATAAGAAGTGTGTTTCATTTTTTCACTTTTTTTTCGACTTTACTAAGAGAAAGGAGTATGGCAGTGATGGGTAATGTTAGAGGTCTCCCCTTTTATAATACTTACGGTAAAGTCAACCATGCTATCTGTCACGTTTACATTTCGGTTCGCCGATTCCAGCTCATCAAACAACTGCATAAAAAAATCGGTATAGGTCTACACATCTTTCCACGTATAGCCTCTCTATCGGACCCTATGAAGTAAAAAATAATCGGATGAAACACGCTTTCAGAATGTCTGTCTCAACACTGGCCTTTTTGTTTGGATAACACAAGACAATGTTAACTTTAATTTGTTACACTAAACAAAATATAATATAACCTAAACTGAGTTTTTCCTCACCACATTTAGCAAGTCGAAGTAAAATATATGAATGCACACAAAATGGTTTTCTTTTGTTTAATAAATATTAGTGATTTTACTAATCTTTGTCAATATAATTAATTTACCTGACAGATGCAGCATATCAATATGTTGATTAATCAGCATGATTATTGAACAGGCGTGCTTTAGATTGGTCACAATAAAATTACACAAATGTGTTTTATTTTGAGAAATTACAATTTATATATTTATTTCGCACTAATCTACTGTATGGCTATTTCACATCGGGCTGCAGATGTGAATTGTTTTGGGGATTACTTGCAGGTCAGAAACTGATTAAGTATCTGGTGTGACCACCATTTGCCTTATGCAGTGCATGCTATTGATTGTGGCCTGGAGGAGTGCTGGTCCACTCTTCAATGGCCTGTGTGAAATTGCTGGATATTAGCAGGAATTGGAACACAGTTGTGCACTTGGTCTGCAGTTATGAGGCTGGTTGGATGTACAGTCCAATTATCTGAAACAATGTTGGAGACTGTTTATGGTAGTGAGATGAACACTTAACTCATGGGCAGCAGCTCTAGACAATCATGCAGTCATCATGCCAGTTGCACGCTTCCTCAAAATTTTAGTCTATATGGAGTAACACAATTAGATTCACAAACAACACTTATGGATTTGCAAACATTTTGGAATAGCAAAATGTTTTTTGTCTAATAACGTATTTGTTTGGAGAAGTTCAAGGCAATGTTGACTCGTTTTTAGAAAAAAAATTTATTACATTATTCGTATGTGATCTTCCTTATTCTGGTTCATCTTCCACATCCAGTAACCTATGGAAGCCCACTTGTGCCACGTGAAGAAAAAAAGTTACTCATAATTACGAGATAGCAAAGTAATTATTATGAGATACAAGTCATTATTATGATATACTAAATCATAATTATGAGACAGCAAGTCATTATTATGAGATACTAAGTCATAATGATAAGATAACAAGTCATTATTATGAGCTACTAAGTCATAATTTTGAGATAAAAAGTCATAATTGTGAGATACTAAGCCATTATTATAAGATAAAAAGTCATAATTATGACTTTGTTAAGTCATAGTTATGACATAGCAAGTCATTATTATGAGATAGCAAGTTATAATAATGAGAGACGTGCCATTATATATAATGCAGTGCAATGTATTGATCAATTCAGTTGATCGTAAGTTGAACCTTTTCCACTTTTAAATCAACTTTTTCATGGATTGTGAACACATTGAGGAATATTTCAAACGTGGTTTCACTAATGATGAAATCCTTGCTTTACTGGCAGTATTGCATGGGGTCATTCTATGAAAACACACATTAATTTAGAAAGAACAAAACAGATGTGACTGAGGTGGCAGATTTCCTTCAACTACAACTACAAACCTCTCGTCAGTGTCATGGATATAGGTTGATGCATAGAAAATGTTGGACGAATGGTATTGTAACTGATTGGGAAACAGTAAGAGTTTTACTACATCTATTAGATGGCGAAGGAGTTGACCTAAGGTCAAGAAATCGACTGCGGAGGCGGGTTTATCATAGCTGCGGTCCTAACTATGTTTGGCACATTGATGGATATGATAAGCTTAAGCCTTTTGGAATTGGAATAAGTGGATGTATTGATGGCTTTTCCAGGAGAATGATATGGCTTGAAGGACACAAAACAAACAATGATCCAAGAGTCATTGCTGGCTACTTCATGGATGCAGTGATTA
>JAODTR010006382.1:0-10821 GCA_025399935.1 Amblyopsis rosae | reverse complement strand
AGCACTGTGAATCTGTTTGAAATGCAGATGTCCGGTGCTGGGGGTGGACCAGCAGGTGGATTACCTCCATATTTACCACGATGAACCACTGTCCATGCTGAAAGTTGTCCTGGTGTAGAGCACTGTACAGTCTTTGGCCTGGCTCCCGTTCACACCCACTGGTCTTCATTGTGGGGCTGAGCAGGCATTGTCCAGGGAACAGTGTCATCCAGGTCTCTGGTAGTGGTCTGCCCTACTGCCGCTAAGGTGCTTGGTTTGCACAGTCTTTGAGATGTGGCAGACTAAAGAGAAGGATATTAAATTGTTTCCGAAATTGCGGCGTTTTGAACACCGGTCAAGCTCTAATGCTTTCAACGAGGATATGGTTAAGCCTAAGGCCGTTCACGGGAGAAACAGTCCTGTGTTAGAGACCCAGACGCGTTCACTGATTATGCACCGCTGCGGTCTTATTCAGGTGAGAGATAAGGACCACCCACGTGAGAATACTGTTTCTTAGATGTTGTTAGTTAAAGCTGCACTGCCTCGCATCCTATATCCCTTGTTTGACCAATAGAGGGCAGCACATGTTTGTAAACAAACACGCCAACCCCTCACCATGCTTGTGACTGACAAGTTGAATAAGACTTTATTTTTTATAAGCAAAATTATGATGCTTGCAAACGTACACCTATACTAATGGAAGGCGTAGGCAAAACGTCTCCTGCTGGATATGGGTGGATATGGGTGGAACTTTAACCAGTGTTAAGTCAAATAGATCCTCATACTTTTCAAAGCTGAAAAACATACCACACAAACTATTTGATGGCACGGTAACTGTGTGAATTGGCCGTGAACGTTTCAAGGTGCAACATTAGTGAGAGCATACTCCTGCTAAAGCTTTAGTAGTCGCGTAAGCCTCAAAACAAACTGAACATCATGTAAAAGACGACACATCCATAGTAAATGTCCCTAAAGCTTTATAGCCTGTGTCCGTCCGTCGATCTACTACACTATGGTATCATACACATCCAGTCCAACACTGAAAAAGAACATAATTTTATCTTGCTGCAGAGTTTGAAATAGTAGGCTATTTTTGATGCTTCAAAAACACGAAAGAATACTCTGCTCACAGCATGGAGAAGTAGGCAAACATAAGAGAAGTCCTTTTTCATCTTTTAGAGCTCTCCACCTCTTTTTACATATTGACACATTGTTTTTCCTTGTCCACATATTCTTGCCAAAACATGAGAAATAGGATACTGTTTTACTTCACAAAGAAATGTTAGGTGCTTCGCATCGGCAACCGCCATTATTCAGTCTTCTGTCAAATCTGCTGTGCTGACTACGCTGCGGACTCAGTGCTCATTGGCTCTGATTCACGTCTGTCAAAGTAGGTGGATTTTCCAAATTCGGTCCATACTCAACAACAACAACTGTGGAAATCGCTATATCAACAATATTGAGAGGTGGTCATGAAAGGTGTTGCGGTCTGAGGATTACATTTAAGTAACCCTGTTACGGCCTGGCTCATGGGCCGTAAACCAAACAAACCAAACACTTAACTAACAAACAGAATAACCCAGAATGAGGTGTGAATGTCTGTAGGTGTCTGTACTGAATATATGTGGTGCGTGTTGCATGCTAACCAAACTAAGAAACAAACCCAACTAAGAATCAAACCAAACTAAGAAACAAACCAACGACAGCATGTGTGGTACCAGGAGGGTCACCCATACAGTGTGCTGCACACACCTATATAATTGATATGCCCAGGTATAATTAATTGGCCTAATTAGGGCCTACCCAGCCAATAAGGAACAGATGCCTGCTAAAACAAGGCAGGGCCGTCACACATTTCATATAAAATATGTGTTTAAACATTGTAGAATGTGAAAATATTAGGTAGTCCAGCTTTAAAAATGTAAGATGCTTAGTCTGTTTAGCGAGATTATTTGTCTGATGTTGACGCAACAGTCAAGTTTGTTTTGCGTGTTTGTAAAAACACAGATCAACAATAAAACGATCTAGCTTTTTGATAAAACATTACAGTGTTACAATATTTTGTACATTAGGCAAATATGTTGACCAGGTTGTACTGTATCTTATGCACTTGGCGTGCGTGTGTGTGAGGTTAACATTTACTATATAGCTGTAACGTGTTAGAGGAGGGGGCGAGAACAGACGCTGACGAAAGCGAAAGCCGAGACATGAAACTCCGTTGACAAGCTTTGCGCTTGCCGTTCAAGTAAGTGGCTTCACAAAGCCATAAAAAAACATATCACAGCCACAGCGACCAAGAGGCAAACAATAACAGACAAAGAACAAAAGACAATCTACAACAAATACCCCTACACAGCTGTAAACAATACAAAATCTACACAATAAGGAAGCGTTTGGGGACCTGGGCAAACCGTGACTGGAGGCGGATGCAAACCGGCAAAAAAGTGCGTCTGGGAATAGAAGTCAAAGCTTACATGTAGGCAACCGTTTTAAGATCACCGGTTATGATCGCAGACTTTCGGCAAATTTTGTCTTGATGTGGTCAACACTGAAGGCCTAGTGTCCACGGTTACTGTTCGCTACTGTCTTAACATGAAATAATGCAAATGGTAAACTAGAGTAGGATGTAGCCTACCACACGGTTTCAGTTTCTTGTTTGAACTAGGCTAGGCTATTTTATTATAAAATAAATATATTACTAAATAGGCCTATAGGACCTGCGGATACAGTGCAATACAGCAATATATCCTAAATATATTCTCATTTTAGATTGAATAATTTCCAAACTGACCAAAAACCGCAGCCAGAAGTAGGCCTATAGCTCTACCTTAAAACACATGTACCGTAGTGTATGGCTGTGTTTTGCTCGTGATTTTTCACTTTATATTCAAATAAATTAATTAATTGCATAGGTTCTCCAGGTTTCAAAAAAGTGTAAGTAGCCTACTGTAGATTTAGTCTAGGTAGCTAGGCCTAACGCTGTCTAATGTCCCATAGTATTTTACTGCAATTTTCTCAACTTCTTTTATTGAAAGTTGATGGAGTTGACCTGTTGGGATGCCAGACAGAAAATTTTATTTTTCCGACAAATTGCAGCCTTCTAATTGATCAGACAGCCTGTCAATCAAGTTCTTTGGTACTGGACTTCGATTGGTGTAAAATGTTACATCATGATAATACATGAGCATGTTACTAAAATGAATGTAACACAAAAATTCACTTCGATGGCAGACCCGAGGCCCTCATGGGCCCGATGCCCTGTGCGGTGGCACACTTCGCACAGCCCATGCAACGTTTCTGGTCGACGCAGCTGTTCACCGTTCACACTACCAGTTTTGGACTCCTTGACAGGTCTGATTAAATCCAGTCGGGCTTTGTGACGCATCGGCGATTCAGCTTGCATTGTTTAACACTACACGATCAAGGCTCACTGAAGTGCTATGTGATTTCCTTCAGAGCTGGGGCTTTTGGCTGCACTCCAAAAATAAACTCATCAGCAAGCAAAAAACTGGACTAAAGTCGTGTAGTGGCATAACTGAACTATAATAATAATAATAATAATAATAACTAGGGTTGCAAGCAGCACTGGGGCAGTACATATCAGTACTTTCAACATATCGCTCAATGTCATCGTGGATCATTCAGCCTCTATTACAATTCTCAAATTCTCCAATAGTCCACTTTCATTTCACCTTTAATGCATGAAGAATCAGATGGCATTATCTTATTGCACATCATTTTGAAGGTCAAAGTTTACAGATATGTGCAGTATTGATCATTCTGACAAATAATGGATGTGTGCAGTTTCAGATCTCAAAGTACGGATTCAGTGTTATCGTGCAGTCATATATAAATATATGGACAGATATATTTTACATTGTAATAATACCATGTAATACATGTTCATTATCTCATTATATCATTATCTCGCCATAATAAAAAACACACTCTAAAACTGATGGTTTTCCTGAGATAATTATAATATTACTGAATCACAAGAAAACAATTGTGTTTTCCCAAGATAACAAGATATTACATTTGTTATTATGATAAAGCAACATTGCTTTCCCAAGACAACAAGATAAGATTCATCACGAGAAACACAGTTTTTAAAATCAATATCAAACTGTATTTATGGCACTTTGGGGCTTCGGTAATTATTGGTATTATGTTATATTTGCTTCAGGGAGTTTGACTCGATAAAGGCCAGAGCACTTTTTGAAAACCAAATTTTTACCTACTGTATTCTAGCCTGTGCTGCACAATAGATCTTGGTGCAGATCTTGGTGGTAGTAGCAAATATTCAAATGAGAACTTTGAAGGCCTTCAAACTTAGGTTGTTTTCATTGTTGTTTATACAATATACATTTAGGCTATTGCATGCACATTTCACAAAGGGAGTCACAAACAAAGAACCACTGTGATCTGTATTTGTGTTTTTTTCCTCCAGGGAGACGCAGTCTGGGCTCAAACACTGAATAGAAGACAAGAAAGAAAGATGCCGGCTCCACCCCCTCCTCCTCCCTGCCCTCCCCCACCCCCCACCCTGGCAGGGGTACGTCCATCTGTCTTTGCTCTTACTATGTCTGACACATATCGTCTGTTTCCCACTGGGAATAGAACCCAAATCTCCCACGCAGAGAGCGGCCGCTCTACAATGCAGGCCCATGGGTTCTATCTTGTGTCGCCAGAGCATCCTATGAGGTGTCGGAGAGTGACGATTAACTTTACTGCACAGCTACCTGCTGGCCATTGTTACATATGGAAATTATGTTTGTCTATTGACCTGTGGTGTCGGTTGGCAAATTTCCTCCAGAAGGATGACTTTATATTTGAAAAATATTTCTAAAGTATTTTTTCCATACACAAAACATGGACATGGTATATTATGTCTGTTGTACCAGTAGTTATTATTTGTACCATAGCAGATACAGTGCAGGACAGTTGGTACACTTACTAGTATAATTTAAATGTTAGTACTAGTAGGCTACAGGTATTGCTCTCTCCTGGACTGTTAAGGACTGATGATGCAGATTTCTGCAGATCATTTGCTTCATTGACCCCTGTGCAGCAGAGAAGACAACAGAGTATATACATCACTGCTGTAGGCAGTTCCAAATGGACAGCTGCTCAAAATGTAAAAACGGCATATATAACACAGGGGCAAATATGAATTCCATTAATATAACTGTGTGTGTGTGTTGTCACAATTACCTTGGATAAACATTGTAAAAATAATTATTCAATACTCAGTCTACACAATTGCAGTTAAATTCATGACGAAAATGCACATAGATTAGCCCAATCCACCGAAACAGGCGGCTGCTGCAGCATGGTCTCATGATTGTCTCATCTCTTTGTGCAAAATAGGTAAACATCTAATAATGACGAAATACTATTTTGTCACAATATTAACGTAAATAACATAATTACATTTTTTATTATTATTTAGCCGATTTTTTTCAATGGTTCAATTCAACATAAATATTCGTCAATATTCTGTAGCATTATACATTCGTCAGAATGCAGACGTTTTTCCTAACTTGTATATTTTCGTTTAAATGGCAACGAAATTCTGTTGTTCATGATGTACTGAAATATTCGTCTATATTCTGACGCATTAGGAATTCATCAAAATTAAGACGATTTTCAACGCAATCTATATATGTTTCAATGGCGGCAATATTTTGTGGTTGATGTTGTAGACTACAGAAATACTTGTCTATATTCTGACGCATTATAAATTCATCACAATGCAGACATTTTTCTACCCAATATATTTTCGTGTTAATGATTAATGGTTAATTCTAAATTGATGTAAAGAAATATTCGTCCACATTCGGACTCATTAAAAATGAGACAGAACGCAGACGAAACAGGGAGAGGCGGGGAGAGGGGAGGGGGAAATTTAGGCAATGTTCTTTTTGGGCCCATGTAGGAATGTCCCAGAAGCATGTAAATTCATCAAGGGACCTCATAGTCATTGTCAACCACTAGTGCATGTTTAGTGAAGATTGAACTTTCCTTGCCCGGGGGAGGAGCAGGTAAAGGGGGTGTTGTTTGTTTCCATGTGAAATATAGGCTGTAAAGCCCTTTGAGACTGCAATGTGATTAAGGACTATATAAATAAATTCAACAATGTAAAATAGAAATCTTTGTAGAATAGAAATCAGCTTGAAGCTTACACACATCAATAGGCATTCATGAAAAGGTGCAAAATCCTGAATATCAGCCTCCAACTAGCTTCTTTAGCTAAGATATTGAAGGACATACCTTTGCCCAATTCAGATGCACTGGCCTAATGCAGGGGACTTGAAATGGGTAGCCCAATTCAGGTCCACTTCATTGGGCTGGTGCACCTGAATTTGGCAAAATTCTATTAAGGCCCATCTCAGGCTAGAAACTAAAAAGAACAATGTAACTTTAATAAATGGACCTCCTAGTCATTGCCAACAACTGGTGCATGTTTGGTGAAGATTGGACAAAGTGAATTTTTGCCTCAAGGCTTGGTACTTAAGTTGAACATTTTGTCAATACACAACTTTGAGCAATCTGCTCCAGACTTACACCATAGATTGGCCGTGAAGGATAGGTACTAAATCCTGAATTTCAGAATCCAATCTTATTCATGTTCTGAGATAACAGATAACAGATATTATTTTACCCAATTCCGGTCCACGTCATTTGGCTGGGGCACCTGAATTGGGCAATATTCTTTAGAATGCAATTATATTTGGGCAAACCAATTGAGGTTCACTTGCCTGGCACTCTGGGAACGTGCAAATGCAGTGGTCACATGGAGATGTGGGGATAAACATTTGGTGGTCAATTGGAGACCCTACCTAAAAAGCAACCCATTTAACAGGCCTAAAAAGAAAAAAAATGTAGGGTTGCCCAACTCGGGTCTTTTCAGTTCTGTTAGTTCTCACAGTCCTTATTGAATTGTGCATCCACATTCTTGCATACGGCAACGGGGTCACTTCCCGCCACCCGATCGGCCCGAAACACGTTAAGGGCGGCCACTGGAAAAGCCCTGAGGAAAGGCGTGCCGACTGCTTCTTCGAGGGCTGTGTTCCAGACCTTTTCAGAAGTTTGAGATGTCCCTTTACTGAAACAGGACGTCGAGTTGTATGCCTTGTTATATTTCAGTGTCCCCGCAGCTTCAGGAAGACCCCCGAAACGCTGTCTGAACAATGTTGGCGGGGACAATGTAAAAGCATTTCAATCGGGCAATCCAATTCCAATTTCAAATAGCACCCCATTGTAACATACTTTCTTGGGGGGAGGGGTCTCCCAAACCCACAGTGAGGTGATGTTTCACGTCCCCAAAGCCAGCCTCTGCCGCCCGGGTCTGGTCCGTCGAGGTCCCTGACCTTTGCTGCCAGCATTTTGACAGCGCACACAACCCTCACGGTTCCTCCCACCAGTGGTGGGCCCATAGGATGAAGAGGAGGATGGTGCCACATTGCTTCTTCGGGCTGTGCCCGGCTGGGCTCCGCGGCAAACCCAGCCACCAGGCACTTGCCAACAAGCCCTCCCTCTGGGCCTGGCTCAAGACGGGGGCCCCAGGCTTCCTCTGGGCAGGGTAACTTCTCTTGAATTATTTTCCATAAGGGCCTTCTGAACCATTCTTTGTCTGGCTCCTCCCCTGCGACCACTTTGCCTTGGGCTACCAGGAGCACAAGGCTCCAGACAACACAGCTCTTAGGATCATAGGTCACACAAACCTCTCCACCACGATAAGGTGATGGTTCCCAGAGAGGTCTTTAGAGGCTGGTAAATTTTAATAAAATGCATTGCCTTGATGGCATTTATTTAGCCTTAGCGATGAAGCAGAATTAAAACTAAAGTAATATAGCCTAGATAGTAAACCTCCCCTTCTAAAATTGATATGTCATGTCGGCTATGTGAATTTAGAATTTTTTTAATAGTAGTAGTAATAGTTTCAACATTGTCCTACTAAAATTCAACGCTGTCCTATAGTTTCAGAATAAACTAGAAGTAATAGGCAATGACTGTTAACACTTCCAAATGGAGGCCTACTGTGTGGTTACACAGACTGATTTTGTTTTTTGCATGTGTGCTTGTGTGTATTTTAGGCAAAGACAGAGAAGCTGAATTTAAACCGTTCTGAGCAGCAAGGAAGGAATGCTCTGCTGTCTGATATCAGTAAAGGAACCAGACTAAAGAAGGCAGTCACCAATGACCGCAGTGGGCCCATACTAGACCGTAAGTATTAAAGTTGACTATTGAATAATACAAGGTGTGTTACTTCCAGGGGTAGTCCTGCAGCAACAGCAGGCACTATTTCACTGCAGAAACTCTGAGTAGAGTATGTCCCAGGTGGTACAAATGTTTACAAGAATGACCTCCTAATCAGCAATTTCAACCTTTCTCTTTCCATCATGGTCCTGGAACTATGGATATACAATGTTGCCTTTGTACTTCAATTATGTCAATTCCAAGAACAAGATTATACTTATTTATTCCTCCAGATTATTTCTCTAATGCTAACATTAGACTGTTAAACCACATCTTTTCTAGATAATGTTAGGATTACCTCAAGGTCAAGCTGACAATTAAAAGTGTCTATATAGTAGCAAACACTCAATCAGTTGGCTTCATGGCAGCTTTTATACAGTAATGATTTGATAAATTAATATAACAGCACTACCATGATACATTTAAATACATTTAAAGTTGTAAAAGTTTTCAGAACTTTGTGTTCATTCAGTGAATATCCCCAACAAGCTAACTGTAAGACATAGTTTACAGTAATTTGAGATGTGCCTATTAGTTTTCATGTTTCACATTTATTATGTCAGTAGTAAGTTAGGTTTAGTTCTATATCACCTTTCACAAGCAAGAGCGGGTCACAAATACTTTACAGTAAAATAAATAAAATAACCAAATGCATACTTAAATAGTACAAAATAAAATACGATAAACAAGACAGCACATCATAATGTTATTTAATTTTCTAAAAAGATCTCTTAAAGTGTTTTTTTAAGTGTTCACAGTATCCATAGCTCTTAAGGCTAGAGAGAGAGAGCGTCCACATCCTGGGAGCCACTGTGCCGAAAATACAGCCACCACTTTATTTAAACGAGTTTATGGGACAGTTAAAAGACCTTGGCCTGAAGACCTCAGAGAGACCAGAGGTGTGTCCGTGTATTAAAGTTGGTAAGGTTGATAAGAGCTGGATTTATGGTGCAATCCTTTGTACTTGGAACTCTGGAAAAAAAACGACCTCCAATACGGAAAAATGCAATGGAACGCTCTTTCAAATCGGAATTCCATGTCGGAAACTCAGCAAGATTTCTCAAGCCCGAGTTTGCCAACATAAACACACATGACGTCACAGCAATGTGATGGCGTGTGAGCACACAGTTGGCAATAAGCAAAAACATCTTCAATATTCCTACTTTATGTAGTGGTTGTGTTGTGAAACATAATCTGTAATAATAATCTGCGGTAATCTATAGCCTATTCCTTCCGTCTATGTTAGTGTGATAATATGTTATATCAGCTGCTCTAGTGTCAGCGTTTGCTGTAAACATCAGTTTGCTGCGGACGTCCATGGTTTCTCAAGCAAATGCGTTTAAAACCTTCTCGGAAATATCGACTTCCGACCTGCAAAGATTGCAGCATTACCATGAAAATTCATACGAGTACACCTTCCAGGGCCACTCCCCCTCCCTCTGTTGTGCTTACAAAATTCAATACTTTGAGAGTTCATTTAAATACTTTTAAAAGCCCTATTTTGAGAATAATAAATTCAACGCTTTAATAGTACTTAAGAAAGATTGTCCTCATTCTTTTGCACATAACCATAATAAATAAACTTCAATTTCTGTGTGGATAAGTATTTGCTTCTCCCACAGATGCTATAGCTAATGTCTTCAACCAGACAACCTCCTAGAAAATTATGTAGAAGCACATGACCAAAATGCCACCAAACAGTGCAGCACAAAAGCTTTTTGTTCCATCTCCTGTCCGCTTGAAAAGATGGATCTAATCTCTCATCTCTATAGCTTTGTCTCATCTTAAATGGCTCCAAATGCAGGCTGTGTTGTCAGATTATCAGAGGTTACTAGCACATAATCTGAATGTGTAGAAAGTGACTTCTATTCACATTTTGTTGTCCCTGTTTCTCAAACGTTGATTCTTCTACCCAATAGTAGAGTAGTCATGGAGGCCTCTTTCTCTCTGAGTCTCTCACCGCAGTGAGGACCTCCTCATTGGTGCGCAGGCAGCGGCCTTGGAGGGTTTCTCCTGGCTTCGGTTGCTCCATTGGTCGGTCGGTCAGTCGGTGTGGTGGCAGCTGTCTGTTGATGGTGATGATCCACCCCCTTCGGCTGTGATGTCAGAAAAATGCCACCGTGTGAGCATGGTACCTCTCTGCGTCTCGGCTCGAGTAGGGCCGACTGGTATAGTGGCTTGATCCCAAATGACCTCCGAATACCTCACCAATCACTCAGTCCTCTGATGGATACGGTTGTTCTGTCGAAGGGCTCCTCCTATGTGAATATTACTGAAGACTTTTAGAAACATGTGTGTAGTGGTTAAACATTTAAGGGTACGTTCACACTGCAATCCTTAATGCTCAATTCCGATTTTGTGCTCAAATCCGATTTTTTTGTTTTGCTTTTCACATTACCTGTTAAATGTGACACGTATCAGATTCTAGTGTAAACTGATCACGGTTACGTAGTGAACTGCATGCGCAAACGAACAAGACGTCACATACAGCGCAGTGCGCTGTGTCGAATGTATGAAAGCAAATATTGACTGAGAGACTGAAAGTCAGCCTCAAGCCCCGTGTCCACCAAAGCGCTTTTT
>JAODTR010006381.1:0-10822 GCA_025399935.1 Amblyopsis rosae | reverse complement strand
TGCCAAAAAGTGATTTCAGCCTTCCGCGGGAGAGCGCAAAATCACTTTGTCAGGAAATCACTTTTTGGCACAACACCGGTACTACTAGGATAAAATATTGGGATGGTGTTCAAAAAGTAGGAAATCTCTTTACCAGATTATCAGGTGTTTAAATTTGACATAACAATGTTTATTAGACATGCGATCATTTGAACGTGTTACACGTGCTACCGTGTACGGTACTGTGTTTTCTATATTGCTAGGCTAACATATCCACATCGTTTTCTATACTATTAATATAGCTTGGCTAAATATATCCACATTGTAATATAGTTATGGACATTCTCTCTCACAACTCAGTTTAATTGCATTAGAACGTGTTATTAATGATAATGAAAATATAACAATCTGAAGCTTTACCGTTTACTTTGCTTCGAGAAGCCATTGATGGGGAAGGTCCCAGTCAGTAAATCCACCTGTTGCTGCTGGTACCGTACAGGTATCTGCAGGTAGCTGCTGTTGACCGCTTAGCAACACTACGACCGTATCTGCCTGCCTGCCTGCCAGCCAAATAATGCTAATACTAGCTGTGTTAAGTTTCTTACACGCCAAGATAGATACGGACAATCTATACATCATAGATTACACTCCGTGTGTAACTGGATGTCGATGCGTGTAGTTTCGCATCGTTATAGTTTACCAAGATAACATGTAAACAAATAAAAGACATGGCCAGCTTTCCTGTCGCAAATCCCGCTCCAGACCCCGCTGCTTCACACGAAAGCGCGTCGTGCTCAACGTCACTGCGTATCATGGCGCTTCTGGGAAATGAAGTTTATGAGTGGAATGTGACGAGTTGGTTGATACCTCTTTCAATCAATACATGGTTGATATTTACAGAAGTGGGAAATTTGTGTACACAGCAAATATATTTAGGCTTTCTATTAATACATCTCAATATCTGTATCCATGTTTATCGTGTCTGAATGGTGATACTGGATCATTACAGGTAATCTGACATTTCTACTGCTTTACGGTAGAAAGGCCTAGGTTATTCATGCATAAAATAATTGGTGACTATTGTTGTACAGCCAAGACAATCTAATGAAGGAAAAACGTGACCAGTCTTTTGAAACATCCATATATTTAATTTGTTATTTCAAGAAATATAGTTATCTGCAAAATTTATAGTTATAACATTGCATTTTAATGCAGTTTTCCCCCAAATACCAAAAATCATTGTACCCTACTGTAGAATATTTAGTTAGTTTAGTTTAGTACAACACATGCAAACATAACTTAAGTATACACAGTGTATGTTTATGATATGTTTGCATTCCCAGAGATTACAATGTTAAATTGCAATGTTTGTTAATTCTATTAAAGTGATACATAAAAATGACCACATAATTTGTGTAGGGCCACTACACAAATTATGTTGCTATAGTGTTAGTCCAGTAACTTCATTAGGCCCTATTTGTATACAACCTTGAGTCCTATCAACACAAAAGTATTGCAAGCTATGATAGTGAGTGGTCACTTGGCTCCCTCTTCAAGATGGCATCACGTTTGATATGATTGAAATGGCCAAATTAAGAGAATATACTGTATATTCCTATATCACTGGTCCCACCCAGAGCCATGGAAATAACAGAGTTACGCCAAGGAAGTTCTAAATTGTCAACGGTCACATGGTTCATGGAGAGGCTAAACCTAATATATTTGGCAAAATAGTTCCAGGAAGTGCTTGGTGGGAAATTTTAATATATATATATATATGCAGATATAGAGCTTCATTTTTTGGTAATTAATAGTCAATAAATGCACCGATTTACATTTAAAATAGAATTCATAGTGTACTTTTAGTATTTAGGCTAACTTCTGGGAACTATTTTGAGGCTCTGTTGCCGTGGAAAAACAATCCATTGACGTGAACGGAGATAGCGTGACTCTCTCCGGTTTGGTCTAAAGCACAACGATTTTAAGATGTCCAGACTTAATCTTACAGCGGGCAAATTGAAACAGAAACAAAGTGGTGCAGACCACACCACATGATCCCATCCATGGCAATGCGTGTCTAATTTAGGGGGCGGAGCTTCTGAGGGAGCACCATATGACACTGAAGGAAAAGGTGTTTTTGTTTTTGTTTTGATCAATTTCAAATGTCAACAATCTTTCTCCAGGATAGCTGACTCCACCTTTAATACTCAGAGTATTAAACACCACCAGGAGCCTAGGATAGAAAGACCAAATATTTAATCATTAACTTATTTGTGTCTTACACATTAATTCACTCTGAAATCAGTAAGTGACCTTGTGTTTGCACCAGCAAATGATTTCAGGCTGAAATAATGTGTGCAATGTATATGTAATGTGGAAACAGACAGACAGACATATAGATAAATAATTAATGACTACTTAGTGACTAACACAGAGCTTGGATTCTAAGCGCTGTTTCAGGCAAAATAAGGTTCACATTTAAGAGCATATATAGTTATATAACTAAATATGTAATATTTTAACAGCTTCACTCACCTGAAAGTGAATTTCCCATCTGTAAAATAAAATATTACAATAATATGTTGAACTTCATTCAGTAAAACCCTGGACTATATAATTATGTATCTATACTGTAAGTCTGAAGTTAAGGATTAATTATTGTAATTGTTGGTCGCTATACAGAGGTGCGTTCAGAATTGGCAAACCATGGCAAACATGTTTGCTTTTAACTAAAATTTTCAACGATTTATGTAAACATTTGAAAAATATTAGATTTATCCAAATCGTCTATTTTTTAATTAAACACTGCATCTCAACTTCCTGTATTATGCTGGTTCAAGCTTCCTAGGGGAGACCAGAGCCATGTAGAGAGAGTTTGCGTCATCTCCGTTCATTCCAATGGACTGTTTTTTCACGGCAACGGAGCCTCAAAATAGTCCCCGGAAGTTAGCCTAAATACTAAAAGTACCCTATAAATTATATTTTAAATGAAAATCGGTTCATTTATTGACTACTAATTACTTAAGTTATACATATATATTCAAATTGCCCACCAAGCACTTCCTGGAACTACTATGCCATAGGTTTTGCCTCTTATATAAATAAATATATAATGCACATTTAGTAGCTTACCTGTTTACAAACTGCTGATAAAGCCTCTTCATTGCGTCGACACTTCAGAAGTCCTTTAGTCTCAAAAAAGAGGCAGTCTACTGTCAGCAGGACGTTGCTATGGTTACAGCCTCTGACCAGAGAGTCACTGCTCATAATAGCATAGTCTGGATTGAATGTGTGATGCATCACCACAAGGATCACTTGGTTGGAACCTAAGATGTTTGTAAAACATTCTTGTTAATACATAAACTTAACATATATATATATATATATATATCTTATATATTGTATAAAAGACTATTAGAAATATGTTGTCATGACTACCTGTGGTGTCAGATAATGCCTCTTTAATCTCTGCCTTTTTGTGGCTGAGGATGGGGCAGAAGACGATGGTGACGTCACTCTCCCCTGGGCTGGTCACCTCAGTGGCGCCCCCTGCCACTAGCCTCTTTATAAACTCCCTGTGGGCCCCCAGGGTGTTACCTGATGTGCGGGTGTAGAATTTACTCATACTTTCGTTTGTTACCTGGAAAAAAAAAGTGTATTATTAGTATTAGTATATAGGCTACATGTTACTGTGTGTGTTAGCTAGTCAATTTCATATCTTATAGCCTACATCATTATACAGGCTTCCAATATAATATGTAATTTTGTTAAAAAATAAAACAGTGCAGCATTCCTATGAGGCAAAGGAATGAATGGAATGGGGGAGCTAATTTCGAAAGTGAAAGGGAGTTGTCAAATGCGTGAGCACCTGAAATTGTCTATCTATGGGACAGGACTAGAAGATGTTCCTTTAGATTATACATTCTGACGTTCAACTCCGTGTCGCTAGTTGGCCTATACAATAGGCTACCTATGTGCACGACAGTGGACCAGCTGCTTTAAAGGCCGTCAAATCAGAGAAAGTAAATCTAATATAGGCCTAATTTGATCATTATGAAAACAATAGCTATCCTATAATATAGACCTACTTATAATAATAATAATAATAATAATAATAATAATAATAATAATATCAATAATAATAATAAATTATAAAACATTATTTAGGCTATAAATAGATATGGGTGAAACCAAGAAAATCCGGTATCCCTGAAAACTATATCTGAAAATGCATGTAGTCCAATATAATCTAAGTACTTTACTTTTACTCGCTTGGAAAACTGTTTAAAGGGGGTTCAGATGCCCAAAAAGTATGAGAAACACACAGGTACTTACCTTTCCAGTTCGCTTAATGTAAAATAGTGTTTGACGGTATACCTGTTGTCCTTATATGGCTCTCACCGCGATGATGCAGAGAAAGAAATGTAGTTTTCACAGAAACAGAAGCAAAGCAATGCTAGATTTTACAACCACTAGATGGGAGTGTAGCTTTGACTTAAATTCACCTCGACGGTGAGACAGATCTGTATTACACACATTGATACAATTATTTTGTGTGGAGACTTAAGGAAACTCATGTTTGTACAGCTCTTCTAACTTAAAGCAGAATTCAACATTTGGTAAACCCTAAACTCTGCATAGCTCTGTTCTTACAAATGAGCCAATATACCAATCACAATGTTCTAGAATAAAACAAAGCCCCTGAATAATATATACAAGAAAACATATGCATTGATATGATAATAAATGATAATAAATGCTAGAATGTCAATTTCAATTGTTTAGCTAAAATCTTTTTATTAGCATGATGTAACATTGTACATGTATTTTTCTCTTTCTTTTTCATATTAATGTAATAAAAGTAAACTATGGAGCATAATAACATAACAAGGACAGATGGAAAATAGGTACATGTTAAACAAAGGTATTGATTAGAAACAAGGAAAATAAATTCAATAAAATATCACATACATATTCATATTGGTACATAAGTCAGGCCCTGTCCCTCATGTTGTGGCAGGCGGTAACATAGCGTGTGGCCAACGCACAGCTGCCCGTGTCCTCTAGAAGGACTGACAGCTTCTCTGTATCAGGGAGGTCCTCAAAGCCCTGGACTATCAATTTAATTTTGGGAAGTAACTCTCTGATTGATTTGTATTTCTCACACTTTAAAAGGAAAATCAGCGGTCTCTTGTTCAGCTCTCCTCTACTGGGAGCCAGGTTGTCCTGTGTCTTCCCTTCTCAATGGCAGGGCTGTGCTCGCTGAGCCTGTACTTTGTCAATGTATTTCTGCTGTGTTGATCAGTCACCATGGTCAGGTAGTTTGCCATGGCGTATTGATTTTATAATATAATATCAAATGCTTCTTGGAAGTCAGCAAAGCAGGAATACAGGTTTGTCTAGTTTTGGTGGACATGTTTATAAGGTCTGTAAGGTGTAATATGATCTGTTGCTATATGTTTTGGTATAAATCCCATTTGGTTTTATTCACGATATTGTTCTTATTAAGGAAGTTTAGAACTCTTATGTTTATAATACTACAGAAATCATACATGCTTCAGCACAAAACATTCTGACACCTATATTGTTTGAGGGGTGAGGTCGACAATTTGTGATAATTGTGTGGGCTCACGAACATCTTACATACACAATGTGCACAATTCCACTGGCATTTCTGATGGAGCCTATGGAACTGAAGGGATATCAGGATAGCTGACGTCACCTTTAATACTTACAGTATTAAACATAGAGAGCCTGGAAAAGAAAGACCAAACATTGAATAAGTCATATTAGGCATATACTGTCTGTAGACAGACATATACTCAAAGGCCTATGTGACTAACAGCCTGGAATCTTAGCATTAATTCAGGCATTAAAATTAGATCAAACGTTTGGAACATGTAGAACATTTTATATAACTAAAAATAAATATGTAATATTTAAACAACAGCACTCACGTGAAGTTTTAACTCCCATCTGTCAAATAAAATATTACAATTACTGTATATTGAACTTGAGTAAATCCAATTGCTGGTTGCTGTACTGAACTTATCCAAATAAACACAATACATCTCAACTTCTGGCTACAAGCTCCCTAGTCTCAGTAGATACCAGCAATGCTGAACATTTTGAGAAGAAACCATTACAATACATACATTACACTAATCATAGACAGACATGGTATAATTATCATAGTTGTTCTACCGGACATTGTGCATATATTCTGTAGTAAGCCTACCTGTTTGCGAACTGCTGATAAAGCCTCTTCATTGCGAGGACACTTCAGAAGTCCTTTAGTCTCAAAAAAGAGGCAGTCTACTGTCAGCAGGACATTACCAGGGTTACAGCCTCGGACCAGAGGGTCACTGCTCATAATAACACCGTCTGGATCGAATGTGTGATGCATCACCACAAGGATCACTTGGTTGGAACCTAAGATGTTTGTAAAACATTATATAAACTCTACAAATTGCATAAAAGACTATTAGAAATATGTTGTCATGACTACCTGTGGTTGTAGATAGTGCCTGTTTTATATCAGTCAATGTGCCACTGAGGATGGGGCAGAACACGATGGTGAAATCACTCTCCTCTGGGCTGGTCACCTCAGTGGCGCCCCCTGCCTCCAGACTCTGTATAAACTCCCTGTGGGCCCCCAGGGTGTTGCCTGATGTGTGGGTGGAGAATTTACTCATACTTTCGTTTGTTACCTGAAACAAAAGCAGTGTATAATTGGGCATATTAGTAGGCTATATTTAAGCAATTGTCAGGCTCTTAGGCAGGGTGGACCCAAATGCACGACACTATTTCTGGGTTCAGGGTTTTTAATGTCCAACGAAAAGGCAGGAACACACACACACACACACACACACACACACACACACACACACACACACACACACACAACAGGGGAGTGACTTATACAAATAATAATTCAACACACTATAGAACTCACTAGGGCTTAAATACAGGATCACAAGAGAGACCATTGGACACAGACAACGATTGGCAGGTGAAATCAACAACATTCAACAAGGACAAGACCTGGAACACCGGGGGAAAACATGGAGGATGACAGCAGAACATGACAGAACCCCCCCATCCCCTTCCTTCATCAAGGGATGGCTCCCAGAAGTCCCTCATGGGCAATGGGTCGGGCTCGGCGGCACGCAGACAGGCGAGATGCGTCAGGGGGTCGGCCAGGGGGTTGGGTGCCCAGGCAACACCAGGATGGGTCAGGGGGACGTCCGAGCAGGATGGGAAGGTGGGGACTGGAGAGGTGGCGGGACAGGCTCCAGGGACCGGACAGGAGGCGTGGACGACACTGGAAGTGACAATGCTGGAGCGGGAGTCACAGGAGGCGTAGCCGAAGACCCTGGAAGTGACGACACTGGCGGCGTCGGAGACTTCTGCGGTGGAATCCCAGTAGCGAAGACAGTCGGTGGGAGCTGCTGCGGCATTGAAAGCCCAGCAACGGAGGGGGCCGTCTGGAGCTGCTCTGTCAGAGCAGTAGCGCCAAAGACGCTGAAAGAGGTGCGAAGGCCAGATTGGGTACAGAAGGCGCGGAGGCCAATACAGGGACTGAAATGGGCACAGGGGCCTGCACTAAGGCTGGCACTGGCACGGTCATCTTGGCCAGACAGGGCTTAGGAACAGGGGTCAAAACGGGAACTGAAACTAGCTCTGGGGCATTAACTAAGGCTGGCTCGGGTGTAGCCATCTTGGCCTTACGGGGCCTAGGAACGGGGGTCAAAACGGGCTGGCCATAGAACAAAATCAGGCTGCGCCGGGACCAACACAGGAGACACAAGGGCTGGACCGCGGACACGTCGTCTTACCCCTTGTACTATGTTGCCATGCGGGTTCACATTATGGCCAAACAGGTCCCCGAGTACGGCGACTGTTTTATGTCCTGGAGGGCAGAAGCAAGCTGGCTGCTAGTGAACACAACTCTATCTGGAGGAACCAGCCTTAGCAAGAGGCTATTGGGCCTAATGCTAGCTGCCTGGGGTGCAGGGAGCTAGCATTAGGCCCAATAGAACTTGAACTTGAAATTGACGACCAAATATATTGATTTAAATATTGATTTCTTTTATTTATTTCTCTTATTTATTTTGTAGGGGGACCCTGCAGCCCCCAGAATTCGACCTGGCGACACCCCTGACCTTTAGTCTACATCAATATTACTGCTATTTTCTTATTTAAAAAGCATCTTCAATTTAGCCTATAGTTAGGTAATAATCAGTTACTTGTAATCTGATTATGATAAAATAGTAACTGTAATCCATTACAGTTAACTAATATTGTGGAATCAGATTACAGCTGTTAAAAAAAAAAAGATGATTACTTCTAGGACTACTTTTAAATTTAAAAGGGAAGTTTGCAGAAGAAAAATGCATAAAACCATTGCATGTTCTCTTATTAACCTTTCATTAACGTCAATCAATAATTAAAATAAAGTCCTACCTTAATCCGATCCACTGCACAATTTAAATAAACTTTCACAAAAAAAAGAAAGATTTGGCTCGCCAACCCAAATTCCTTTGGACGGCATTTCAAAGAACAATGCTTTTGTGTGAAATAATCTAAAAGTAATGGAAAGTAATCATATTACTAAATTTAGGCAATCCAATAATTAAGTACTGTTTATAACTTTAGTCTGGTAAGTATTAACTGTAACGGACTACATTTAGAAAGTAACATACCAAACCCTGCCTATAGCATACCCACTTGAACTATGGGTTCAGATGCCCAAATAAGTTTCACAAACACACAGCCAGCAGCTGTAACGTATCTGAAAGTTCAAGGTCTACTTACCTTTCCGGGTTTGTTGTTAAATCAGTGTCGCTATAGTAAGCTTGTGTTTTTTCTGGCTCTCATGTTGCATGGAGAGATATCTAGTTTTCACTTTTGGTTGTGAACAGAAACAGAAAGCAATGCTATTTTCCAACCACTAGATGGGAGTGTAGCTCTGAATGTAATTCACTTCGACAGCGAGACAGATCTGTATTACACACATTCAGACAGTTTAGATTGTTGAGACTTGTTGTACAGAAGTCAAACTCATGTTTGTACACGTGCCAATAGATCTTATAAGTTAAAGAAGAATTTAACATTTGGTAAACTCTGTTTAGCCCTGTCCTTGAAATGAACCAATATATCAATCACAATGTTTTATAATTATATAATAACCGTATTTACTTTATTTACAGCAAAACAACAAATAATAACATAAGAAAACATGCATTGTTATGATGAGAATAAATTATATTATATATAATAAATGCTATAATGTGTATAGCATGAAACCTTCAGCTAAAACATCACTCCTGAAAAATGAAACAATTAGTGATATAGGTTATTAATATGTATAATACTGATGTGGTGATTGCTGATATTGTCTCCAGTTAATTAAATGTGCTGTGATAGCCAATGTGTCGGTGAGCAGTAAGTCGCTTAAATAAAGATCAAGTTGTTATTCTACAATATAATACTGTTACTTAAAATGAGAACAGTAATGCGTTGTAAAATAAGACATGACATAAAAACATAACAGGGAGTGAGAGACTGAGTTTTGAAACTCAACTGTACCTTCGGTAAATGTGCGTGTTTGATAACAGAATGTATTACCTTCTCCCTAACTGCAAGTCTTTTGAAAAAGGTTAAGAAGCATATGTTGCGGTTCATTCACAGCTCTATACAGTTGCTAGGGCCATTTTGTTTGGTCCAGCCAGTATGACTGTGTATTGGATATAGTGTCCTGTCTCTGGTTCTTCCTTCTGCCGTCTCAAAGCAGCAGAATGGCTCTTTCCTAGTTGCCGGCTTCACAGTGGAAAAACTGATTCAGCAGATAGTTCAATCCCTGGCCAGTGCAAAGAGATGGATGCTATTTTTGGAAACTTCTGGAAGGATGGATGCATGTGAGCTTATTAGATTGATAGTTAGATTTCCACCACACAGTCCAGGGATTTGGTCCTGATGGCATCCGATATGACCTTTGCACCGGATTCTCCAATTCCATTTCCCTGCAAGCTAGAGACACAACACATTACAACAGCAATCACATCTGCTGAGTAAAACAATACAGTGACAACAGAGTTTTCGTCAGAGTTTGATTGACACGCAATATGACTTATCAGAAGGCCAAGATGTTGCTATGCACCGCTTTGTGTCAGATAAACAAGAATCACTTCAACTGGAATCAACTCTCCATCAAATCTGTTCACTTTAAACTTATATTCCTTATGAAAATGTCGAAAGGATGTTGTTACGGGACATGTAGACAACATACAGATACATCCTGCCTAGACAGACTGGATGTAGCAAAGGATGTTGTTACGGGACATGTAGACAACATAGACACATACATCCTACCTAGACAGACTGGATGTAGCAAAGATCTACAGCAGCAGAAGTCACGTAGAGCCACTCTATGTGAGGAATAACTCACTTTATGTACGTCAGTTGGTGGTTTCCTTTCAAGGCTGTGGCGATGAATATGGCGCCATCCATCCCGAGGGAGTTCTCCTGCAGACTGCAGAGGAAGCATAGGATGGAGGTTTAGTTCCTATACATTACATATACTATGACCCATCTTAAAACATATTAAAATATATAATCAATCAATCAATCAATCAATCAATCAATCAATCTTTATTTATTTAGCACTAATTCATGTAACACAAAGTGCTTCACACTACAACGTCATTAAAAACAATACAAAATGAGTAAAAACTGTATCAGGGACCCCAGACCCGCTCCCCAGACACCTCAATCTCAGTCAGAGAATGGAACCCTGAAGATATTGACAGAACGAGCCTACACACCAACATACCCCAGACCC
>JAODTR010006380.1:0-10823 GCA_025399935.1 Amblyopsis rosae | reverse complement strand
ATTGATTTATTCTTTAATCACAGCACACACACACACACACACACACACACACACACACACACACACACACACACACACACACACACTGACTATACTGTAGACAAACACCAAGCATGTTTTGAAGCGGAATGAGAGTGGACCTCTGAAATGATTGCACAGGGCTGCATTGAGCACACACACACTCCCTATTACACACACACACATACACACACTCACATGACACACACACACACAGGGGAAGTCAACACTGAGCACACAACAAGCATGTTTGAATGCAGAATGAGAGTGGACCTCTGATATGATTGCATAGGGCTGCATTGAGCCCACACACACACACACACGCACATGTCATCTGCACAAATAAATCAGAGATGGAAGGATGAGGCATGAGCAAGGGAGAGCACATGAGCAAGCTGGAAAGAGAGGCGCAGGAATGGGGTTTTATTTTTACGTGGCGCAGTGTTTGTGCAGTGGTGTGGTGCGGCCTCTCACGATGATGGATAGGGGCAGGAAATGACAGCATAAGTGGTTATTAAAAAGAGGAAATGGGGGCATTATAAAAAGCGCGTTGGTGAGCGCGTTTGGAACACAACCCATGTCGCGCTGAGCCGCTGTGTCACATCCCTCCGACTGAGCTGACCGACTGTACCGCTCCATGCCCTGTTGTCTTTTGAACCCAGCCCCTGGCACGGTCCGCTTCTGCACACCCTGGACTGGGAGGGGGGGGGGGGGGGGGTTCTATGGCACCAGGTGCGACGATGGCATCTGCTTTATTGTCTTATAACTTCATACAAAAACAGCTCAGCTGTATTTTCTCTCTCAACACAGACAGTCACAAATGCCTTTGTAAACAGGTGCCGACTTTACACCTATTACTAATGCAAATATGCATGTTTGCACCTGAACAGAATTATTATTGTTATTATTCATATTATTATTATTATATCTCAGAGAGCAAGGGAGGAGAATGGGAAGCAGGAGAGGTAACAGGAGGTAGAATAGGTTCCCAGGATGAGGAGCTACAGTATTGCTCCTATAACTTCTCTCCCACTCCTGGGCTTATTTATAACAGGCCCCATTTAAGGCAATGACATTAACCAGCCTTGGAATTGTTGACATTAAATAACACTTGTGTTACAGTGAAATAACATCCTGTATGCATTATTTTTGGCATTCGACAAGGCTCATCCAGGGTTAGGGTTAACTTTTGAATTTTAATAATTTATTTCCAAATTTGTATTTAATTTGTATTGATCTTTATCTGTTATGATTGTTCATAGCGACGGAATGTGCTCAATCGATTGTGTGTCTGACTGGCATATTATGAACTGTACTGAAACTAGTAATTGCATCACTGTTACATTACTGTTACATAGTATTACTGTATTATGCATGTCAGTGATACCAATGAGAATCACTTCCAGAGTCCCCAGAAAACTCACAGAAAGAAGGCCTCCACTGTGACATTCCTGTCTGGATGGTAAGGTAGGGAGTGCTCCCTACAAGCCGAGGCGTTCTATCGACGTCGGTAGGATCGGGTGTCAGAAGTGTTTCTAACACCCTTGGTTATGAAAGGGGGCAGAGCCAGATGTGGTGTGAACGTAGCTCTGACACACAGCTCCTGTGTTTGCCATACAGCGTTAGGCTCGGAAGCAGTGAGAGACAGGCCTGCCGCCAGCAACATGTGGCTCTCGCCGTAGGGGACTAGCTTTATAATTTCAAGTGCATGTATGTGTGTCTCCGCGTGAGCGTTTGCTTTTGTGCAGCCATGCCAGCATGCTGTATCTACACACACACACACACACACACACACACACACACAAAAACGCACATTTGCGCACATGCGCACACTTCCGGGACCTGTGCATGCTTACAGTACATACTGTATTACAGTACGTTAGGTCCTTGTATGGAATGGCGACAGTCTAGTTTATCCGCAGAATAAGGTTGTGCATGATTACTATGCAGGGAAGGATAGCTTATTTTCTCTGCTGTGCATCTTGTGCAGCGTGCGGGGTTTGTGTTTCTTATAGAAAGAGCATACTTTACAGGTCCTGAAGGGGCTGCGGTGTCGGCTGCTTTTCATCTTGTTCTTTTAATTAGTGACTGATTTAGATCCTGCTAGGTGATCCCAATGTCTGGCCAATCAATGGGGGAATTAATGGAAGCGCTAGTGCAAGCAGAGCTAACCACCACTATGTGGACAGGATGGGGAACCTAATTGTTATAGCTGCAATGGTACAGTAAAAGCAGATAATTTGTGACTCTCTTTGTTTAAATAAAATAAACGGAAGATTTGTTTAAATTCTTCTTTACAAAAACAATTATATCTGATAAATATCTTTCATCCATTTTGCGCCTGATATTAATCTCGCCTGAGAAAATAAACCAAATGTTTCAACAGTGTTACAAGCATGCAGTACATTATTATAAATGCATGGTGTGAATGCAGGGTTTCTTGATACTGATTGCGCCGCATGGACAATTCTACAATATTGAAGATATTCTCTCTGAACACAACTGTAGTTCCCCCACCCGATGCCCTGAAAGGGTTTAGCAGGGGATATGACTCCCTTTAAAACACACATAATAAGATAATCCCCCAGGTTGTACATTAAAGGGACAACTTGACAGAGGATATGGATAAAAACAACCACAGAAAACAATTTATATGTAAATCCAGTAAATGATGTGGCATTATAGTCAACTTCCAGGCAGAAAGGCTGGCCTGGGAGCAGTGCTGCAGTCCTTTCTCCGCTGTTAGACGTCACACGCTGATCTGGAGAGATAAAATATACTCGGTTCTTGGCCGGTCCAAAAAGTACAGTAAGCACTTCTCCAAGCATTGGCACCTGGCCATACTGTACACACCGGGCCTCCTTTGAAAGGCATCTATTCATTCAAATCCAGTTAGTAGCAAACAGTGGACATATTTAAATAACATAGCTGAATTCCTTAGATGCAAGCCCTTCAGAGACCAGCTAATCCAAGTGTCAGCAAATGACCTTAGTAATATTTATGACTCTCCACTCCTATGGGAAATACAGCAATTGCAGTTGAATGTATTCTTAAATGGGTTATGCCATGGACATGTTTTCATTTATATGTACCTGTGGCACGCTTGCAGGTATGTGTGTGTGTGCGTGTGTGTGTGTGTGTCCTGAGGAGAAAATGGTTGGTGTGATACTGTCCACAGGCTGACTAAAGGGAAGGCATGCACAATGCAAGCATGGGTTACATTACTAAACAGACATTGGTGACAGGCTTATGTTTAGAGTTTACTTGAACTGTAAAATATGTATTTAAAGTTTAGATAATTTTCCCTAAAATGAAATGCACTCCCCTTAATTTATCTTTGCTGAACATATGTTGGAATGATAAAGTATTTTTGTGTCTAATATGAGTAATGGATCACTACACCCATGAAAAGTGTATGGTGTGCTGTAAACCACAGTGAAGGACTTGAGGTTTCTTTTTATTTAAAAAATATAGAAGCATATTGGTGCTACATGAGGAAAATATTATGGTATATTACGGTATGTCTGGACATGTTTCTTTATAGCTTTGTGGCTTAGGCCTATTCTAATATCAGCATAGAATATCAAAACATTTTAATTTCACTATGTGAAGGCTTTGGCTCCACACAGTACGACACAATATATGATAGAATCATATATTGAATGAATGCAGGTATACAATATAATATGAAGGGCAATGCAGCCAACAGACAAAAAGACAATACGTACATGCCAAGTTTGCCAAACCGCTGTTAGTGTTAGCCACTGTTAGCAACATACTCATCACCTCACCAACAGTAAATGTGTTGAAATACCATTGTTTGCGATTAAAGTTGTCGGATTCAAGGCCAACAAGCAGTAGAGCTAGTACTTTAAGAGGCATTTTCTCGAGGCAGGCACCGCATATGATGGGGAAAAGCAAGCGCCGTAGCCACATTACGAACGGATGTGCAAGGACAGACAGTACAGACAGCCAAAGAGAGACGAGCACAGAGCAATTAAAACACTGGATTCAAGGTACTGTATGTTTTACCGGAGCGAAAATACTGAAATACTGCTCCCCCAGTATCTCAACAACACAGACGCACATACAGCCGCCCACTATTCTACAGCAACAGACACATAATCTAGATTCTAGCAAGTCTCTAAAGAGCCTCTCCCAGGGCCATTTATGGCTCTGGCCTCTCTCAGCTTTTAGACTGTTATGCTAATGGTACGTAGCCTACCTGCCTAACGAGCACGGTGGTATCCACCCACACAGACACAGAGTATGCCGTGTCATTTTGTATATGTGCAATTATTAATGTTACGTAATGTTGTGTGCATTGTGTTTGCCATGTAAGAGAGAGTAAGTTATGGGTAATGAATTGTGTTATAAAGTGAACCATTCGTTCGTAAGGAGGGTACATGCTCAGTTAATGGGTCCCCACTCAATACATTCTGAACAGTGTTCCGCAGCACTTCTAGCATCGAACAATACGCATTAAAGCTGTTGTTTCAGCTGTGCTACATTATGGCGGTATGTGAAAAATTCACACCGTATGGGAAATTACAGTAAAACCAGTATACCGATATACCGGATGAAACGGTATACCACCCAGCCCTAGGGTCTAGGGTCTTGCTGCATCTCATCACAAGAGATGAGAAGCAGGAACGTTTTCCTATTCACTAATGAAATGCATCCCCTGAATTTACAGAATGAAAGTGCAATTATTTGACACTGTTTCTTGGCAGCAGTGTCTAATCTATGCCAATAAAAAATAAATAAACATCTTAAAACCAAGATAGCCTCAGCTTCAGTGTTGAATACATTTAGGACCACATGGAAATAAAAAGAACTGCAATGTGGGAGGCAAAGGTGGTTTTGCGGTGAAGAAACATCAAAGCAAGACATTTCATTTTGTTCTTATAAAGAAAACAGGAAAAACAGGAAAGGGCTAAATGGAGAACACCAACAAAAGCGATTTTCACTCTTTCCTCCCCTGAAACTACAGCATACACTTCCAAGAAGATAAGGTTGTGAGCCCATGACAACAGTGGTGCAACGGGTGCAACACATGGTTATTCATTTTCCACGTTATTCACATAAACACATGAATTCACACAAACACATTAAATATATCCTCTGAATTCTCTACTGTATGTGGTCAGTGTGCATGTTTGTCATTTGTGTCATTTGCGTCGGCACGCATTCCCTCCATTTGTGTAGTGCAGTTTGTTAAGTTTCTTTTTTAGAGCTAGCCCTTCACATTTAACTGTCCGACATAAAAATAACATCAGGATTATGATACAGCAGCCAGCAGACCGAATCAGCTTATCGGCTGGTGGCGTGCGTAATTTACAAACGCTGTCCTTTGTATTCTGCCGAGAAGGCATGTTATCCTGATGGATGGCTTCATCGGTTTGTCATGAGGACAGATTACGATGGCCGCCGCTGCCGTGGCAGCCAAGGCAACGCGAGGCAAGGCAAGGCAAGGCCAGGCAAGGCAGCGTCAGAGCACTGGACTTCATGCAGTAAAACACGTACACACACACACACACACACACACGCACACACACACACACACACACACAGAGCTCTGCATGGACTGTGCTACCATCTATGCACTACACTGTCAACCAGAGCTCATTGGCTGGTGGTGCTTAAAAGGGGACAGAGAGAGAAGAGAGAGAGAGAGAGATAGAGACATGGAGTGAAGGACAGCAAGAGATAGAGACAAAGGAGAAAGAAAAGGGGGGAGGAAGGGGAGGAGAGGAAGCTGGAACTGAAGGAGGAGAGAGGATTGGAGGTGAAGCTGTGTGTGTGTATGTGTGTGTAGGGGGGGTGCTACAGAGAGAGAGTGGAAGACAGGCAAAGTGGGAGTGAGACACGCGGGGCGAGACTCATGCAGCAAATTGACCAGTGAACGGGTAAAGGGAAAGACAGACAGGTGGCGGAGTGAAGCGTGCACGTGCTCGGCGCCAGAGGAACGCGTGTGCGTCCTGTGACTTTGTGAGCGAGTGAGCAAGTGAATGAGTGAGCGGGCGAGCGAGTGCAGCAGGACAGAGAAGGGAAGAGGATCTATTCCATCAGAGAGGACACACTTCAGTGGCTGTGATTGAAGTACGGGCCAATTAACACAAGGAGCATTGAGCTCCAGCTGCACTCCTCTCTTCATTCCTCTGCTGCCGTGCACACGCACGCACGCGCACACACGCACGCGAGCACACACACACGAATACACGTGCAGATACACTATGTGCGAACAACTGGACGAAAAACGCATGCACGTTACGCACACACTTCACAAAACACACACGCGTGAAGGTAGTAAGATATGCAGAGCGCGCACACACACACACAGACACACACACACACACACACACACACACACACAGAGTAGATATCACACTGTTCCCGCACTATGTCTTATCTTGTAATACAGTATAGCAACGGAGCCTGGGAACTATGGAGGAAACATACAGCAATTTTCTCTCTCTGCGGTCCTTTCATATACAAGTGATAAAAAAAGGAAGTCTTCATCTCTAGAGAGGGATGCTATCCAGGCACTCACATGGGTTGATAGTGACACACACTATTCCCTCTAATAGTGTACAGCAGATATAGACTATATATTAGCTCACATTTAAAGGCAGGGTAGGTCATTGTTGCTAACTAACGAGCTCAAATCAAAACGGTATTGATCCGCGGGCCTCCGGCGGTGGATCACATGCCGAAATGCATTGTGAAGCAAAGTGTAGTGCTACGGCATTGTTGGCCACTTATTTTATGTTACTATTTACGGAGCCAGGGCTGTGTAGAAATATCAGAGTATTTGTTCAACACGCACAGAGAATGGTAAGCTAGCGGAATGCGAGGAGATATTTGTTGAATTTGACAAATAAAGTGTATTATCTTATATTTAGCTTGCAATAGCGGACTACACCTTTAATCCAGTTGTTGCTGTCGGCTTGGGGAAGGGGTGGTGGGGGCTGGGCATTGATTCAGTGTGGCCTGTGACACAGACAGCAACAGCAGGGAGCTGCAACATTACTCTGCATGACACTGGATGGAATGGAGGAGCTCAGCCCTGTGGGGGCTAGGCAGAATGCTGAAGACTGTAGCTCCCTACCCAGCACGCCTCCTCTTACCCATTCACACCAGGGTCTGGTGCAGCACGCGTCTGCCAGCTCAGTCGGAGAGCTTTCAGACAGGCAGGTGCGCCTGGCTCAGCCACCTTCAAAGCCCCAATGGCGTACGCTTCTTCTTCCTTCCTGGGCCTCAGAGGAGATGCTGGCTGGAGCTGTAGTGCGTATACTGTCAAGGTGGACCGTACGCACTTAACGCCTCCGTGGCATTGTACCGATACACTGACTCTAGGAATCAATGTTTTTATTTAGCGGCTAGCAGCTGTGCTATATGTCTTTTCACTCTGAAAGTTATAGGAATAAAATAGGCCTAGGCTGCCGTTGCTTACACACTGAGCTGCACCGAACTGAACAAAATATACTGTATATCTGTATTGACTTTTGACTCTCAATTTCAACACATTATACAAAGGCATACTGTACATTTAGTAACAAAATACAACCACAATAAATACATTATTAAATGTTCAAGGGGCGATATTAGACTTAATTAGCTTTTATTTTTGTTTTTATGACCTTTGTCATACAGAACAGTAGCTGTCTCTGTCAGCCAGAACCTTAATCGCAATACTGAAATAATTCCAGTCTTTCAACTGGCTTCTACAGTACAGTATCGCCTACTTTAGCTGTGCATGTGGTTTGTTTTACCTGGAAATAACACAAGAATTTGCTCTGATAGGCAAGTTATGACATGCAGTATATTTGCTGTATACATCCATAGTTCACCATGCTGTATCAACCTACCATTTTAAAATGTAGAATGTCAAAATATCTAGTTGCATCCATATAGTAATTTATTTAACTAATTTATGCCTAAAAAAAAGAACCATATGGTTCTATTCATTGCAACCAATAAAACATACTGGGGCTCTGTCTTATTCTATGACAAATATATTCTCTTGTATTTTTATATTCACTTTTAGTGCAATATTTCCTTTGTCAGACATTTTGCATTTATTTTTCAATCCTTCGTGGGCAGTATGATTCCCTATTGTGACACCTACATGTGTGAAAGTTCATGTGAAGGGTAATGTGATGGTACATTGTGTGTGTCGGGTTGATCTCTGTCTGCATGATCCTGTAACTGAAATTAACTGGTAAATGGGCACATTTGCATCATGGTGACTCAATAACAATTTTTACACAGGCACACTACAAGTTATGTAATTAATAACAGACAACAATCAGAAACACATTTTGCCTACTATTTCATCATGTGACCTCAAATATCCTGTCTTCCTGGATAATATAATAGAGGATACCTGGGAATTTATGACCTCTCTGGTGGACATTATTTTAATATGAACAGGCAGAAAAATACATACTTGCTAAAGTATGCTGTACAGTATCAATAGCTACAGTAGCTATACTGAAATGTTACCTGAAGCTCTATAGGCAGATTTTCAGTGTCCCACTACAACATAGACTAGCTATGCACTGTAGTGGTTGGATTACAATTCAGAAGCTGAGGGAGGTACTGTATCGTTTTGTTAAATTGCATTTGAGCCTGAGCCTGTCTCCACTGGGTGGAGTCAGGTATAGTCAGCTGTTGCAAGCTAATTTTAAGATAACACACTTGTGAAATTCACAAAATGAGTTTGAAGTTAGTTAGTTAATTTGATAACGCACAAGCACACCAAAAGTACATTTGGAAGCCAGCAAGGACCTTGGGCGATTTTAAATTGATATTGGACGTGTAGATAAATAAAACCCAGATTTGTATATTCATTAACATCAGCAATGTTGTGTCTCATCACAAGTCAGTCCTATTATTTAGTTTACATCTCAAAAAACATAATTTTTGTGTAAATCAGTAACATCGTTCTTGTAGTGAGCGGTTGTTTGCCATTTTGTAAAGAATGCAAAACATCAACGGCACTAACACTAAAGCTGTGCTGAATAAATAAAAGGTTCTGAGGTGAAGGTTTTCTAGTAACACGGGCCCAGGTGCTCCCAATCCACAATCAGTCAAACCAGGACCTGCAATAAAACACAATACTGGCCTGGACTAGGGACTAGAGACATCACATTGTATTTACATGTGTGTGCCGGGACTACATCATATTGTATTTATGTGTGTGTGTGTGCTGGGACTATATCACATTGTATTTATGTGTGTGTGTGCTGGGACTAGAGACATCACATTGTATTTATGTGTGTGTGTGTGCTGGGACTAGAGACATCACATTGTATTTATGTGTGTGTGTGTGTGTGCTGGGACTAGAGACATCACATTGTATTCATGTGTGTGTGTGTGTGCTGGGACTAGAGACATCACATTGTATTTACGTGTGTGTGTGTGTGTGCTGGGACTAGAGACATCACATTGTATTTACATGTGTGTGCCAGGACTAGATTAGATCTACTGTATGTTGTTAATGCATCAAGCAAACGATCAAAAATGTTAATTAACTCTCATTGCATCATTTGCATCATTGCACATTTTCATGTGCTGAGAACTAGTGGTCATAAATGATCATTTGTACTTTGGTTTTTTGGCAATGTCAGGCGTGACCGTATAGTGCAACTCTTCAAGCCCTTGGGAAAATGATGCAAGTGGCATGGCTTATGTTTTAAAAGTGTTTGAATGCGCTGCATGTGAATCGGCTCATGAGATGAAACGTCTCTGTGGAACATTTCTGGAATGTTCCACCATTTACGAATTTCAGTATGTTGTCCCTGTACTTCTTCCCTAGTGTTAGGGTAAGATTTCAGACACGGTCTGAGTTTCGATTTGTTTGTCTTCTAAATAAACTTTTCTAAGATATTTATAGGGCAGGAGCAGGTGGTTTTACTTTGAAGATAAAATGGAAATGAAAATGTGCTAAAATGCAAAAAAATTACATTTATCCTTAAAGAATCAATGTAAATAGAAATTGCTCCTTGATTTCTTACTTTCTGTGCATATCAAGCCTTTAATACTTTATTGCATGCTCTACAATATAACAATTCCCTTAGATTGGGAGCACATAAAGCATGGCAATGGATTTGCTTTGAACATTTGGGGTGGAGAAATAAAGCGGGGGGTCTGGAGGTTCTTCCCCAGAAGATTTTGAGAATCAAATACTTCATTTTCTGCATTCTGGTGAATTATTATAGAACAATTTGTGCCTTTTGGTTGACATGCATTTTATGTAATTTATTTAAAGGAAAACATTAAACAGGAATCCTGGCACAAAATATACATATAATGCTTATAACAAAATATATGGAATATAATGCAGCAATGATTATCAAACAAATGTAATGCTTTAGGCACAGGTCTATTTCATATTTTTCAACAAACATAGGCATGATATAGCTATGGGATTATCTAGGCTAAAACCTTAAGATGATTTAAAACAATAATAGCCTACTACACATTTTGGCTACTACACTACCGGAGAATGAGACTTTGTTAGTCAAAATCAGGGAACTGGCTAGGTCTATTAGCACTCCGTAAGCATCTAACGTCCCCCCCTTACTCCCCCGTCCCCTTGCACATGGCAGAGCTTGTAGCAGTTGAAGGTTGCAAGTACGTCAGTGCCACCACATGCCGGTGTAAGGTCTTGTGGATGGAGTGCACAATGTGTGCATTAATATATCTATAACAGACTTAACCGACCTCTCCGGGAACCATCACCTTATCGTGGTGGAGAGGTTTGTGTGTCCCTATGATCCTGAGAGCTGTGTTGTCTG
>JAODTR010006379.1:0-10823 GCA_025399935.1 Amblyopsis rosae | reverse complement strand
CACATACAGGATAGTTTAACAGGAAGGCTAACAGTGAGGTCACACATACAGGATAGTTTAACAGGAAGGCTAACAGTTTATCTTTTATAATTATAGTATTTACTCAAAGTAAATGGTCAAACTGCAACAGGAGAGGCACATTTCGCCTTGTGTCTCCTCGCAAGTGAAATTAGTCTGAAATGGAAATAAGTATCCATAGCATGAAATATCGCAATATGTAAATCATGTCACAGAGTTTCCTATGGCCCATTAGACAGCATCTGTTGTCAGATGTTTAGTTCAGTGTATAGTGTGGCGAATCTTAGGACGGGAGAGGAATGAATAGAGGACAAATCAGTGTGATATATGAACGTGGGCCAGATCAGCCTGACGTATACTGGGGCTGCTGCAGTCATCCAGGCCTCCGTATGTAACATACAGTGACTTGCTGTACTGTTTCTCCTCCGGCACCACGCAGAGCATTGCCGGCAGTGATCTGGTCTCCAGCTGTCAGCTTCTCAGATGCAACGGCAGCCTCCAAACATACTCTCTCCACCGAGGTTCCTCTGTGCACTCATTTCCCAGTGCTTTATAAACAGAGATGCTGCTACTCACACCACATCTATCTGTACCGCGGGTCTTTGTAACCACTTTCTCTGTTTTGGTAATGTTGCGTCTTTGTCAGTCTCTGGAGTGGCTGCCATTGTGGAAATATCCTTGATCACATAAAATAGTGTGTTTTTTAGTTTTTTCTTTTACAATGTCTCTGTAGCAAAAGTGTGGTTGTTTTTTTTACATTTTGACGCACCCTATGCTGCTTCTTGCTACTTTCTAGCAACAGAAAGCATACATTTATATGCTACATTTATAATATGATAACATCAAAAGTTATTTGAAAATGATTGGTCAGTTTTTGTTCACTTTTTGCAGTCATTCTTTCAAATATACTATATGGAGTAGTCATTGTAAAAATTGCATTTGAGTGCACAAAACTACACGGACCGCAAAGCTTTTGTGTGCTCTTTGATTGTAGACTGTCCCTGGTCAGATCCCATTTAATACATCCTTTGGTTCAGCTGTACAGAGTCTACCATTCATCTTTTAAAATGATCTGTGAGCAACCTTGGATAAAGTACTGTGAATTTAAAGGACAAAGCAGCTTTTTTCTAAATTATTTTCTCTATATTATTATTACGAATATTTAATATTCTTAGATATAGTACAGTATTGGCTGCATCTCTATGAACTTATAATGTTTCATGTAGCTGACAAAGTAAAATATATTGTAAAAGAAAGTCCAGAATGGATAGATTAGATGAAGGCCAAACCTTTGATTCCATTTGCATTACAAGTTAATTTTCCAGTGACATTTTGTGAAAAATTAAACGTACATCATGGCCTGTTTTTCTTTGTCAGTGTCATCTTCAAGACACAAAGGTGAGCAGCAGTCTATTTGATTCCACAGTGCAGCTTGGTTCGATAATTGGATGGCGGCTGCTATTCACTCGTCTCCTAGACCAGACTGACAGTACGCTCACATACTGAGTCACCCAGCTGGCAAATAGTGTCTGATTTATGGAGTTAATCGGCATCGCATGGGGAAAAAGGAGAGTCCAAGGCCAGTTGTTTAACATTGTGATGACGAATACAATATGAGCATCGGTTATGCTTGTGTCTAGCCTATTCTGGTCACCTACTGCTGAGAGTGTCTATGTGCTCGGTCGATGCAGTGTGCATGAGACATTGGGTCAGTGAATGTTTCCTTCTGCTGCTGTTGTGGCTCTAATTATCTAGCCTCAGACAGAGCCAGGGGCCAACAGGTGTCTAGAATGCTCTGTTCTGACACCCTGGATCAAAGCCAGAGAAAATAATTACACAACCCAGGTCTCCTCTCACGTAGATAAGAGTTACTGCCTGCTGCGCCTCACTTAGACACAAACCACACACGCACACATCTACTTGCCTTTCGCATGACAGCAGAAGCATCAAAAAGACATTTCTGCTTGATGGTCATGTCGTGGCCAAGGAGGTGTCCGCTACGTGTTTATCTGTGTGCCACAATGCATGTGGAGGGGGGGTGCAGAAGCAAGGGTGAGATGCGTCCCTACCCAGTTGAATATTTTATCTGTTCGTCATTAACACACAGTCAGGGAGCCCACTTTAATGCCAGAGTCAGACACCCCCTGCCAGAGCACTGCCATGTTTATGGCCTATCTTCAAAATGCCTTTTTGAAGGCATTTGACGACATTTACTTCTAGATGACTTCTGCAGCTACACATGATCAATCTTCCAAATTAGGTTTGACTTGCCGTCTTGTCATGCCATGACTCATCAGCGATTGATTGCTCCTGTGATTTTTCTTTTAATATAACATTTCATTTTCATATTTTCTTTTCGTATATCTGACCGATTATTCACTATGCTCTATTTCTCACAATACTTCCAGTTTAATTAAATTAAGATCAATCCCTACAGATTTTGGGATGTAAACTGTTCATACCATGGGTTATTTAAATAAAATTTCTAATCTTGGGAGTAGTATTTATTTATTTTTTTATCATCACTAAAACAAACTAGAATATCTATGTAACCATATCTAATAGTTTTTGATCAAATAACCACAAAATAGAGTGATGACCTCCTGCAGCACTGTTTTGAATCCAGCCTTGGACATGCATGGTATGTGAGTTTCTAGTGTTATTCCCCGGTGAGCCATAATGGTATTGTGTCCTTGGGCGAAGCACTTAACCTGAGCTACTCCAGCAGCCATTCAGCAGAGGCAGGAAACACGCAGGATGAAGTGTTTCTCAACTCCAGCTCCTGAAAGGAGCACTATCAAACTGACATACAGTACATTACTCGTGTTACATGTTGTTACACTTCACACCAGACCCGTGTGCGTGCATGTATGTGTGAGCGAGTGCGCGTGCGTGTGTACGTGTGTATGTATGTACGTATGAGCGTGTGTGTACTCCAGTGGAGGGTCTGTCATGTCATATGGTTGTGATTGTGTGGGTGCCAGGCTATCTATGTCATGGGGGGATCAGTCCCTCAGCATGGGGTTAAGTGGGGCTGCTTCATCCGCTCGCTGTAGCTGGCCGTTCTCCCTGGGGTCTCACTGTCGACCTCAGCATAAATGGTGACGGACAAACGTGCCAGTCTGTCAGCCCAGAGAGGGCCGCCGTCAGTGTGGTGGCAATGGGAAAAGCAGGAGCCAGTAGGAAATGTGTGCACATCACATTCACATGTATAGACAAAGCCACATGCTACTCTTATTACAACCTGAGCTATTAAGTATCGGTATATCCTGACGGGACCCCCTGCCGAGAGCTGAACCTTTGGCTCGTTTGGTTCAGCCGCACGGCTGTCATTGGCTGTGAAGTGTCTTGCTCCGTGTATTAGTAATGCATCAGCCGTGCACTTTAGCCTGTAACACCTATTTAATTAAGTTAGTTACAGGATGTGTGTGGGGAAAGCGTGTTTATTAAAGGAGTCATTGCAAAGTTATAAAAGTCTATAAGAAGGCAACTCATTTTGCTGCTCTAATTTCCAGAGCAGATTGTGTCGGGGGGTGGGGGGGGGGAGGCTGTTGTAGAGCAAGCTCAATGATTTTTAGTGTAAAGTCTTTAGCCTTTATCCTCTTGTGGGTTTCTGCTTTGGAGTTAAGTATTTAAAGCTCTTTTTAAAATAGAAATGTGATGCTCCTAATATATATTGTACAATGTCATACTATAGCTGAGAGATGTAAAACAGCAAGACTGCTGGTATTGCAGACACTGGTATCTACTGGTGACATTAGAGCTGTCTCATAAGAGACCAGCCAGAAGACCACATGGAGATGAGACTATAAAGAATGATTAGATTCATGAATTTGAGCAATTTGTATATACTGTACTACAATATATACAGCATAAAAGAAAATAAAATACAATATACAGTACATAATGTATATTTTTTATATTTTATTTTAACTTATTCTTTATACTTCATATATGTATATACATAAACCTAAAACAAAAGTTAAGGGCATTTGTGTTTGGTAGATTATTTTTTTGTTTTGTGTAAAAAAAAAAAATATATATATATATATATATATATATATACTATACTAGTCGGCACCAGAAATACTAGTCGGTTAAACGTATTATTATTATAATATATTATTTTTTAAGTAGTATGTACTTTTTATTGTTCACTGGGTCAGTCAGTCTCTCCCTGTCTGCACTCGAAACGCTGTAAATTGGGAGCGCGTTGGATTCAACGCTTTCAGAGTGGTGAAACTGTGGGACAGACACGGCTCACAGCGGAGAAAATTAACAGATTGTCACTAACCCCGCTCCCACAACTTGACGGAGTGAACTTTTGAAGCGCAGATAGAAAACAGATACTCATCTCTTCCTTGTTGGACACAGCAGGCACCAGTACCGTATAGCTAAGCTAATCAAACGAATATGGATGAAATGGAGTTAACAGTTGTTAGAGCAAACTCACTTCCTCTCTGCTTTTGATTTACCATGGACAATTACAATTAATGGCACAAAAAAATTTCACATTTCACTGTGTTTGTTTATTTGGCAACGATTAGCCTGAAAAGATTGTTCCTTGTTGGCTCATCTATGGATGTATTGTAACAACTTGAACAACAAGGCATGCTCACACACACACACGCAAGGCCATTGTATAATCTATGCGATGTGTCTATACAAACATGTTCATAAATGTCATGTTATATGTTAGACCATGCTTCAGAGTGGATTTATGTCGTTTTAGCCTCCACCAGCGCACACCCCGTTTGCCAAAGACCATCACCCTTATCTTTCAACTCTTGGCCCTCTCAAATTCAACTGAAGTTCTTTCAACTCTCTTCCTTCAATCACACCTTTTCCTTCTCATTCCTGCTCTTCAGAGCCCTGCAGCGTTCTCTCCATCATGTGCTATACATCAGTGGCCCTCTCTTCTCATCGCGTCCTATCTCCTATCGGCCTTTTAATGTCAGACATTAAAGCGAGAATGATAAATGTTTTATTAGGTCGCTTCATATTTTTTCCCTTCCTAACAGTAAATACAAAGAGGAAGTCCCTGGCTCTCTCCTCCTCTTGAATTCATTTCCATATCTGTTGGTTTGCTTCCCCCCCCCCCCCCCCATCATGACCTCTTATCTCCAGCTCATCACCTCCTATCCTCCTATCTCCTGAGCTATTAGCCTCTTTCATCCAGTCTCAGCTCTCCATTCTTCTTAGCCTCAAACCACCAGCGTGTAGAAGGTGGTATTTAAAACAATGTTTGGCGCGTTTCAAAAAGCAATGTTCAACAAAACAACAAATAACATGCTGAAAGGCACATGAAAGCCATAGGGAAGGCTTTCCACAAGTTTAAAAAGGGCTTCAGCACAAAGTGTTGTTGTTGTTGTAACACCACCAGAGCACATGGAATGTGCTTTCACAAATATTGTGTGTGAGGATGGCACTACGGTATGTATATTTTATGAGAACTTCTCGAGTGTTAGTGTTTGAAACTATAACTTCTGATGTATGGAAAGCCAAAGACAAGACAGTTGACAATCCAAACAATATCATTTTCAGAATGATCTTTCATTCCTGTCAGTTCATTTTATGCTATTTTCAACAGTGAAATGTGTGCAACACATGCTATATATTAGCACTCAACCCGTCCAAGTGGGGGTTGGTGCTACGCCGTAAAAGCGATCTTACCGATCCGCCGCACTATCACAGAGTCTTATATTTAGCCTCTCGGATGATTGCAGATGATTGTATTTCCTGTGCTGTAATAGCCGCGTGTCCCCAGGGACGGTGATGTGTGCCCTCCTTGACTCCCCTTTTGCCTTCTGTGCTGACTGCTCCTCCCCTCTGGATAAACTGGGTCAGGTTTTTGTGGGTTGCAACGCTGCACCGCTCTACCTGTATCCAGGACACTTCACCTATCGCCAGATAAACCCAGCTGTGATTAAAGTGGCATTCGAGGACACTCTGTGAGAACAATGGAACGCTTAGGGGAACAAAAGGAATCATAAATAATTTTATCTTTTGCCTTGTCGTTGCTCGATATGCTATCATAGTTTACTAGCATATCTCTGTCAGTCTTTGTCAGCAGCACCTGGCCATACTATGATGAAATCCTGATATCTAACCAGGCCTATCACAAAATATGTATTCATGTAAAAATAAGAGAACACTGCTCCAGACTTCTCTTTATTAACATTTTAGTGGTGCACACAAAGGTCTGTACCATTAAACAGACCTATTGAATGTGTGTGAATAGACCCCCCCCACCCCCGGCGGACGTTTTTTGATGTTTTCTTGGAGCATTTCCCAGCTATGTTCCATTGAATTCCGGAAGGTTGAAATATTTCCTACCCAGCTTCATTTATCCTGTAATTGGTAATACATGCACACATCCCAAGGGGGGCCACACTCACACCGCACATACGTGTACCTTCATTTCCACGCAGTTATGCTATTAGGCTATAGGGACATGCAATTGGTATGCTGGGCTAGGTCGCTGCTAATGATCCATGGAAGTGTTGCCTCTGGGTAGATGGTCATGGACCAGAGGAGGCTAGCCAGGCACTGATGTCCATAAGGGGGCTTCACTCTAATCGGTCATCCCCTGAAACATTAAGCACGTCCAGCTAATGGATTGGTCTAATTAATGTTGTACTTTGATGGAAAACACACCTGTTTATTTATATACAGAACACACTTACACACACACACACACACACATAGACAACCGATACTGTATCTAGTTCTCAAGGAGAGGATGTGTGTGTGTGTGTGTGTGTGTGTTTCTTCAATGTGGATGCGGAACTCCTCTTGTCTGCACACTGTAGACTATAGCTATTCATTTGAGTAACTGCTGTGGCGAGAGAATTGAAGAGCTGAAACAATGACTCAGAGTTAGTCTCATGACCCTGTTTTAACAAGCCACTTGCTATAGCCTTGTTTTCCACTAATACTGAAACACTGAAAAACACAGGTGTAGGGGTGTGTGTGTGTGTGTGTGTGTGTGTGCGCGTGCGCGCGCGCGCGCGTGCGTGTGCGTGTGTGCGCGCGCGTTTGTGTGTGTGACCCTGGAGTTCAAGGACAGCCATGTATCTGCCTCTGGCTGCTCCTGTCTGTACCCAAGTGGTGTTTATTTAAAGAGCTCATCTACCCCAGCCTCTAACACACACACACACACACACACACACACACACACACGCACACACCTCTTTGAGGCAAACATAACCTTGTGCTCTGGAACACACGACTCCAAGTTCTGCACAGTCAAACAAGATTCAGTCTTAAGTCTCTGTCTTGTGCATCCAATCACCTCGCTTCTTCACTTACCCAGTCCCACACACACACGCACACACACATACACACACACACACACACTGACACACACACACTGTCCTGAAAGCTCACGCTACTGCAGGAGCTCCTGGATTAATTACCCCCTCCCCGCTTGTGATCCCCGAGAGCGTCTGAGCCGCGTTAGCTAGCCCCTCTGCCTCTCGCTGGTGGCCACTGAGATGGCAGCCCTCTCCCATTCATCACCATGGTGACGCCAGCACGGGGAACACACAGGGGAGGGGGGTGTGAAGGTGAGAAAGAGGTGGTCAGAGGAGGGGGGGACTCCCCCACCTCCATCCGCAGCCCACCCGTCTGACCTGGGCTCTGATTAAAAATTTAAAACGTTGCTGTTCGGCCTGTTCCAGGGGCCCGACCTGTAATGAATGGGTCACTGAGGTGAGAGGGGGGGAGGCGGGGGGTGGTGGCTGATTGGGAGCAGTCGGGCAAGGAGCCCAAGGAGGTGTGGGAAAGGGAAAGAGAAGAAGAGGAGCAGTAGGACATTAAAAGCACACTTCACCTTGAGATAAATAACCGAGCCCAGCACTGGGGCTCTCCCCTTATTGTCCCCCCCAACTTTCCACCCAAAGCCATCATCACATTCATTTTTCTCTCCCAGCTCACCTGGGACGTCCCTCTCTCTCAGTAGATGGATGGGACGAGGGGACGCCCATAACAGCAGCCAGGTTAGAGCAACTCTAATTAATGGAGAACCAGAGGAAGACAGCCAAAGAGGGAGGAGATGAAGTGTGTGTGTGCGTGCGTGTGTGTGTGTGTGTGTGTGGTCGTCTTTGATCAGCGTGACGGGGACGTGCCCGTGTGTGAGTCCTGTTTGTGTCTATTTGTGCCACATGCCATACAAAATATTATCAGATAAGTTGGTGGAGATGCAAACAAGGGAGGCCTGTTTTGTCAGTGTGATGACAGGTGGGGTGGGGGCGTCAGTTAGGCCTTAACATTCAGGGAGCGTAGGCAGCGTCTTTGATCTCGTCTCGTGCAAACACAACAAAGCAGCCATGAGATGGGCTTAGTTCCCTATCTCAATCATTTACCATCCATTTTCTGAGGTCCTACTATTTATAACCACCAGGATGGAGTGGCATGCAGCCTGCATAGCCCAGCGTACCGATCTAATTAGGCCCCTTGTTTACCAATACACAGGGACAGGTTGGGTGTCTGTGTGAAACGCAGACTTTAATGCCAGCTGCAACGGATTTGGCTGATGGTGTCACAAGGGCACCTCTGAATCAAAGTGTGAGTTGGGAAGCAGGCCTGCTGAACCCCCCCCCCCCCCACCGGTTTAGAAACCAGGTGTCATCAAAACAAACAACTGCCTATTAGAGTGTCAAGGCTGGACTCAGCCAAGGCTAAAGCAGCAAGGCAGCACATCTGGACACAGAGCGACTCCACTGAACCGTACAGATCACCATGAAAGTGTAGGTTATATTTAGCGCGTGCTCGGTTTAAACTGTTCCATTTAACCGAAAATAAACCCAAGACATGAAGAGAACTCAATTATCTTTGAGTTGCAGATGTAACTGGTTCATTTAAAAATATTACTTATGTAATATTTATAAAAAGTAAAAAAAAAAAAAAGAAAAAAGTAATCTGTGAAAGTAATTAATGTAAACAAAGCCAACCGTATTTCAGTCAGTTTGCCCTTTGCGGTTGCTTTTTTAATATAAAAATGTGCTTGACAGGTTCATAAAAAGAAAACATACTTTATTATTTTTCAACCAAGGTACTGTGATAAAAATGTGCTGTTGTCAGTGATAAATAACAAAATAAAATATTTGTCTCTAAAAGAATTAGATACATTACATTCAGTACATAGAATAAATAGCTGTACAATGTGCAGTATTTCGTTACTACAGTGGAATTTCTCTTCGAGACCAAATTGTCATTGTATTTGCCTCAGCAGTACTTTCTGTCCTGATCCAAGCCAAGGCCATAAGTGTCGTGCCAAACCCTAAACACCACATCACTGTACATCACAGGTTCCTCCAATTAGAAATCCAATTACAGATGGCGCCATAACCCAATGTTCTTTCCAGGTATAAAGGCACTTTATGCTTTATGTTTTATGCTTCACGCAGTCCCAGCTTGTCCATTGTCCCTGCTTAGCTAGGCACTTCTGTGGCTCATCTCTCCATGTCCTTTTGGCAATGGAGTTGTTCCACAATAAATCGTTTCAATGTCAGGTCTCTATATGCAGGTATACAGTAGTGTTTTACATAACCAAGCCCTCTATTACCTTGTTGCACTTGGCCTATAAAATCCCTATCAAAGTATTGGCTTTCCAAAAGGAAACAAAACCCTAAATGGTCCTCCCCCAGCATATGTTTTCCCTCCGCACATTTTTGCACCACTTTAGCACTTACGCATGGTTTAATACACAGGAATAATGGATAGGCATGAACCAAAGCACACCCATTATTCATCCATTTCTGGGGTGCAGTCATAACAAAGTAGATTCAGGGAAGTGATGTCTTCCAGTTACTACAAGACTTCAATTACACCCTACAGAGCTGGTAAAAGCAAAACAGGGCACAGATATATACATAGAAACATTACATTATTTCTTTGTGGAAAGCTCTCTTGCCTTATTATATCTTATGTCTTATTACAATTCTTTTACAGTATATACAAAATGTATTGTTGTCACATAGATGTCTACGAAGACCTCCTCTCATTCTGGAAGATTCAGACATTGCTGCTTTTTAATCAGATAATATTATAGATCTTATTTTGAACTAGAAGCAGAAACATACTTTTTTTTTGTTTTAATCACACCATATTGCAATCTGTTTATTCTCATTCCGACCCTCTTGTGGCCAAGGTTACCCCCAATTACAGCCAACTACATTAAAATATAGTGTCACCTGATCGTCTGTTCACCTAACATTCTGCGACTGTGTTACAAACCAGAAGTCACCTGTTGATGACTCAAATGAGGCTGAATCGCACAAATACAGACAACCTCTGCATGCACTCAAATAGTGATCTTGTTAGCAACAGAGTTGTAGAAATGTAGTGTCTGATGAACCTTGGTCTTCAGATTATTCCACCATAGAGCCTTTATTTTGAACCACACTATTCAACATTGGCATTCTGGAAAAGATGTACCCCCCACTAGCTGCAGGGATAACAAATAAACAACTGACATGATCATTTCATTTACATCCAAGTTGTGCGGTGTTGTTTTAATAATACACCACCAATCTCTAGCACGCTCTACCCCCCAGTTCTCTATTATCCACCAGCCATCCAACCATTTCTACTACACCATCATTTCATTCTCTCTCTCTCGCTCTCTCTCTCTCTTTCTCTCTCTCTCTTCTCCCCATCAGTGAACACACTCACTCTTTCTCTCTGTCTCTCTCTCTCATTCTCTCTCTCTTTCTCCCACCATCAGTGAACACACTCCCTTTCCCTTTCCCTCTCTCTCTCTCTCTCTCTCTCTCTCTCTCTCTCTCTCTCTCTCTCCCCCC
>JAODTR010006378.1:0-31745 GCA_025399935.1 Amblyopsis rosae | reverse complement strand
TGTGTGTGTGTGTGTGTGTGTGTGTGTGTGTGTGTGTGTGTGTGTGTGTGTGTGTGTGTGTGTGTGTGTGTGTGGCCAACAAAGCATTTGTTTCGGCCTGTAACACAGGTGCTCTCGTGCGCCATCTGGTGGCAGACAGGGTCATACACAGTATTCTAGACACGTAAAGAAATGAAATGGACCACAGCGTGGTGTATTCCCGCCCCCTCATCTTCACCAACCGTCCAGCCGTCCCGTGAGCTTACCCAGCTTGCCGTTGCTGAGGCGTTTCTGCTCCACCTGCCCCTTGAGGGCCCGGACCTTCTTCAGCCGGCCCTCCTGGTTGTCCACGTTCTCTCGGAGGCGCTGCAGCTTCTCCTGCTCCGATGCCTGCTGCTGCTGCCGCTGCTCCTGCTGCTTCAGGTAGCGCAGGCGCTGCTCCTGTGGCACAGGGGAGGAGGCCACGGGCGGGTGAGGGCTAACGGCCGTGCGTGAGTGTGAGAGTGCTCCCTGTAGCACATTCATTTAAAAGGTCACTCCTCAATATGTGTCCAGAGTTTCTGTCTGTCTGTCTGTCTAACCCTGTGGTTCAATAGGAATTCCCTTCATGCGTTTGTGTGTGCATGCCCTTTCCACACCGTAGTGATGAGTGACGTCTCATTCATGCACTTCTCTCTGCTCCTCCCCCTACATCAGTCCCAGGGCCATGTCCTTCTCTACCCCTCCTCTCTCAGCTGCACACAGCTGTGTGTGTGTGTCTGTCTGTGGTGAGGTCCATTATTTATCTCTGGGGGCGTTATTGGGTATTTTGAGTATATAACATGAATTCCCAGGTACCTTTGATCAATCTTAGGCCACACCAGCATTTCTGCAGTTAACTGTTTTGAGGTAAATTGACTTTTTTGCAGGCCATGTATGGTATATTTAGCTGTCTGGGCGCTGCTTACGTCAAACACCAGAGCAAAATGACATTGATGACATGCCCACTTAAGAGACCAAAAGCGTTACATTTTTGCTCAATTGCTCATATTTGCACATTGCAAAATGTGAAAATATTTGGCACATATATTTGGAGAGTGCACTTTTAAGAAAATAAGATTATTCAAAAATAAATATACTGTACATTGGTCAAAAACATAATAAACGTAGACGGTCACATATCATTGTAAAATAAGGGTTGAAGATAAAATACAACTTTCTGCAGTTTCATTCACTACAAATCAAGAAACTTGCTGACACCGTGTGTCAATGAGGTCTCCTGAAGAGTTCCCAGATGGGAACAATGCAGCCTTTATTCAGCTGTGTTCCAGGTGAGGGCTATCTGTACACTAGGTGCTAGTTTTCACTGCTACTCAAGGTTACATTCTTTAGCTGTGCTATGCTATCCACAGGCTAAATACTGATGATTGGAGCAGCAGTTAAACCAGCTGGGGCAGCTATATGACAAAAATCCCTGCAGTGAACCCTGTGGCATATGGAGGATGAAACAAAAGGCTGCAAAAGAGAGAGAGAAGTTCGATAAAGTGAATGCAGATAAACTGCTCTCTATCAAGAAATGTTTACAAAGGAGACAAGTGAAACTGGATTTTAAAAGCAATCTAAATACTTCCGATCAGCAGAATGGAAGCGCTTTTTAAATGCCTCAGCAAGAAAAGACCAAACGCTATAGCGGGAAGAATAATGTTTGCCAGAGAGTGAATTAGATCCCCGCCTCTTTTCTGTCAAGAAGTCTTTGTTGCGGTCACTAATAAATCCTTAGCTTATACCAAAAAAAAAGACAGAGTGTGAGATGACATCGTGCACATCATGGTGTGGTGCAAATGTCCCTCCATGACAATCTAAAACAAATGTTTCATCTGCTCTTCCAAGTTGGCCTATCCTGACCCCATATACACTCCATCTACATTTCCACAAGTGTGCTGGTTGGGTCTCAATGCCTTTGTTGTGTGCCCCCCCTACACTCTCTCTCTCGCTCTCTCTACCTTGGAAGCCAGCAGCTGTTGCTGAGCATCTATCTGCTGCTGTTGCCGAGCGGCCATCTCCTGCAGTTCAGCCAGGGTCATGTCCATCCGGGGAGGAGACACCTGGGCAAGGACAGACACACAGACACAAATGCAGAGCACTTGATGTGGTATGCCTAATGGTAACACATCATTACAACGGTATATCTCTGAAAATCCTAAAATCAAGCTGAGGCAAGACTGAAAATGAAAACCTATATATTTAATTGCAAGGACAAGTTCACACACACATACCTTAATCCATTCAAAATGCATATTTATAGTGTAACACAAGACTCATTTTCCACTAATTATGTTTCCCACTTTGCCAGGCCCATATTCTTTTACTTGTCTTGTGACATGAATAGTAACCAAACCAGTTCTCTTTTCTTTCTGAAGAACGTTGATACTTGCATTCAAAATAGCTATTGCTAGTTAAATGTAAAGTGAACATTTGTCCTGCATTTGCATCTTTGTAACAACCACCTTTTCACACAAAAAAAATAACTGATAAAAAATATTTAGTATACTGTAAAACAAAGATGCAAATGTAGAATATTTACTTATACCTCATCTGTTATCATCCCTACATTTTGAATATGCATTATTACTTATTTTAACTGCATATTTTTAGAAGATTATTGCTTTCTGTCTGTTTACATTCATAAAGTCATATGTATGCCATTTGTATTCGTCTAGAAATGTGTTCTGCTAATACTGAGGAATGACCGAAATGGCTGAATAGCACTACAACATATGGACTTACCCCATTCTCCATCCGCCTGCCTGGAGGAGCATTCACTCCATTTCTCTTAGGCTCTGGACCCCTGGAGCTCCCTAAATACGCCACAACACAAGACCCAGTCAGCCTACCGTTTCTTTTCAGTCCGCTGCAGCAAATATCTTTGAGTTAACAAACGGCTGTTAAAATGATAGGCACTTATTGTCTCTCTTGAAAGTATTGTCTCTCCTTCGGTGTCTAGCTTTCCCTCAGTCTGTCTTACAAACAACATATAGGTCAATGGGAGGTCAGCCAACCCTAGGCTGGCTAGCACTGAAGGAGCCTACCCCCGCTTCCTGAAACCAAAACGGGATGAGCGTCGCTTCATAATTTGCAGTAATCTCAGGATTTAACACGGATTTAAACACTCTAGGACGGCTTCCCCATTTGAATTTGCATTTGTGTACACACAGAGTAGGCTATATTCATCCATGCCATTGGCATATGACTGTTTTGGTGTTTGCGTGTGGTGGGGATCATAAACACATCTTGTATTACACAGAACTGCTATATCAGTATGTCCTACACCTACTCTGTAACAACAAACTAATAACCTGTCCTAAAAGCAAATGCAGAGGTTTGCTATAAAGGCTGCAATGAGCTAAGTGCTGTGAGGGGTAACGGGGCTTAGTTACGCAACTGAGGGCTCAGAGAATGGTGCCCAGAGACCAGACTACAAGGTTTCTGGGTTCTTACAAAAACGGAAAAGTACGGTAACAAGATTATGACGACATTGTGACTGGGACACTGTCTGGGACCAGCTAACATAAAGCCTTGCGTTTAGGCAATTCTATGTTGTTTCTCTATAAACTTTCTAGCAGGTTACTACAAAAACACTTAATATAAAAAAAGGACTCAAGGACGGTCGTGTGCATATGCATGTGTATTGTAACTGTGTGCTCCATAGAAAAGAAAACATCAGCAGTCCATGGGCAAGTCATGCCTGTTATGTAAGAGTGGTCATCTTGCCATTGACCATGGGCCTTCAGGGTGCGTTCAATGCACATTTTCTTATGATCCATTAACTTGAAATGGTGCTGAACAAAGTGGTTTAAAATGGAGAGGAGATGGGTTTTGAAATAGAACATCGCAAACGTTTTCGTTCAGTCGCAGTTCACCGATCATGGAAAACATTCCGTCTACACTACTGACGCCACCCCTAGGCTTCTGTTCCAATATGAGGTGTGAGCACAGCACCAATGTGTGTGCGTGGGTGAGTGCACTCACCTGATTCCCTGCTGGGGGCTCGGTCATGACGCAGGAAGAAGCGGACCTCTGATCTGTGCTGTCCCCATCTCTGTAGGACCTCCAGCATCCTCTCCCCCTTGCCCAAAGGTCTCTCTGGGGGTGGGAACATGTAAATTACTTATCAACGATGTCAATTTAAATTGAAGACTTCTGGGAATCCTGAGTGACTTGTATTCACTGGACTTTCATTTTCAACAGGACTTCCAACCGGCTGATGCTCCTGAGGAATGGAATCAGGGTATAGCGGAGATCGCTTTTCAATATTAGAACTGGTACTGGGCCAGAAGGGGCACCACACTTCAAACTTCTTTCTACCGTACTCTGAAGCCGAACTGCAAATCACCCGACACTTTGTAGCTGAAACTCGGTCGCTTGTTTACATTCCAGGCATTGGTTGCCTAGGTATCACTCTCCGATCTTTCCCACCCAAAATGTTTCAGTCAGTGATATCCTTAGCTCCCGTTGGTCGCCTCAATCGCCTCACCTGACGTTGAGGATAGGTACCCACACACTTCAGGTCGCCGACCGCTGTGTCGCCCGTCATCGCTTCAAGTCGCTAAATCACATTGAATTTCAATTATCTGTCGTGGCTACGGCGCTGCTAGTCGCTTGCAGTGTGTCCTGGGTTTGACCCTCTTCAACTCAAATGTAGACTTGTCACTACAGCTAACTGCTAGGCTAAACTGAGGTTGTTGATGTTTAAAGTGGTAGCGTGTCATTCTTACACAAGATGGTCCCACTGAAACTCTAGGAACATGCATACTACATGACTGTGTGCGTGTGCTTTGTCATGAATGAAAATGATGTTTCCATGTGAAATGTGGGCTTGTGCAGCCCTTTGAGACTGTAATATGATTAAGGTTTATAGAAATACATTTTACCTGACAATGCTTTGCCTTAAATGGGAATTTAAATGTACATATAGTTTGTTTATTTTAAAAGTTTAATATAATGTATAACAGATGGAGATCCAGTAGTTACAAAAGGAGCAGTTCTATTCAACATGCTACCTGTCTGTCAAAGATACTGTATGCATCCCAATAACCAATTTTCATAGAAAAGATGGAATGATTAACATTACACCAGCTACACATCTTATATTACAAAACAATTTAGAGATAGACAGCTGCATGCAAACTATGATATTACCATGAAGAGTGCATCTAATGTCTAGTGCCAAAAAAAAAAAAAAAAATCTTAAATACGTGGCAGACTACTTGAGGATGTGCAAAGTACCCATGAACAATAATTGGCACTCTCTTCCCTCTCCAACAGCGACATTACCATGGAAACAGCATCACAGGCTGGGTCCTCGAGATGTGATTGTCTGAATTGCGGAGACACTCTTACTTAATTAGAATTGCAGATACACCAGAAAGCAAGATGATGACAGCCTACCGCTATACAAAGTAGTTCTCGGGTTTGAGGTCAGATGCTTTTTAGAGACTTGTATACTAGTTTATCTACAGTAAATATTCAGTATACGTTCGTTGAGTATATATACACACAGTATATTCCAGATTTTTGTGGGTGGAGCATGGTTGGTGATGGTGCCACTTTCTTTTCAGGGAATCAACCCAAGTTATATTCCAGATAACCATTAATCTGCTAAAATAATGGAAGCTTGAGCGTCTATGCCACTTACCAGACCCTCTCCACATCTCGGCCAGGTGGCAATCTGTCTCCCCCGGTTCCTTACAGAGGTCCACCACATCCCGGCACAGGGTCTCCGGGGTAACGGGCACCTCGGTAAAATGCTGGTCATTGTTACTGAGGTACACTGTCAGGAACATCTGATCAGGGAAGAGAGAGAGCGAGAGAGAGAGCAAATATTAAAGGGGACAAATAAACACAAAAGGGGTGGTTCTACAGCTTAGTGAAACAAAAACTCAAGATTTTGTATAATTCTCTATAATGGGTGTCAATCTGTGTGTGTATGCTTTACTGGTATTGTCTCCCTGTACCAACACTCATTTCACATGTAAACAGAGAAAAAAGAAGCCAGCACCCTACGTTCTTTTCCACCCCAAGCAGCCTACTGTTAACTAGTGCTGTCACTGGCGAGAGAACACCCCCAAGCCTTACTAAAAACCTGGAAAAACATTTTCCCCAAGAGAGGGACAGAGAGGACTGATTGACTGTGTCTGACAGTGATAGTTGTGGCATGATAGCTGCTATCAAAAACAGCACTGGCCTATCTCAATGAGCTGTCACTGACCAAAGACAATGCTGATTGTGGGGAGTGAAGGGGGAGCTCCAGGGTGCAAACACCCTGGAGCTAAATATCATGATGAGACGTCCAACAGCTAGCACCCCTGCTGCTTGGCATTCCTTTCACATTCTTTACGTCGATGGTGAGACACTACAACATGGGATTTCACAGGAGGGCACAAAAAAACTAACAGCTGAATTCATTGTGACTGGAGATGTCACAGGAGACTGTGTGGACTATAATTACATTGCATATATTTCTAATTTATATAGTCTGATCATATTCCAGACTAATTGATCCATATAGTGTTATTGAAATATGTTCAACCAGTGCATTTTATGTGATTACACTGTATACTATATGAATTCTAAAATACGAAGAAGTCTACATTACATTGATTGCGTCACCAATACAAGTGCAGTCAAAGTTGAGTACACTCATATTCTGTCCTGAATGACATATGAATGTGTAAACAAACGCTAATTCTTAATGCCTCGTTTGTATGCTATGCTGATAAACAGACGCGTGCCTTAAGGACACTGCTGGCCATGGCTTACCCCGATGGCTCGAAGCTTCAAACGTGTTCTTCAAACAGGGCAACAAGGGGAAAGTAGAACATACATTGGTGATGTATTTTGTATCGGCCTATTGCTCACTTGTTGCCCCCCGGAATGAGCTGCGAGCCTTTCTATTCTCGGTGTGTCGGCGTGAGCGGCTGAACCTAAGGGAGGCTAACCCTGGGAACATCGGGTCAGCGGGGTCGCAGACACAAAGGAGTCAGGGGGCAACCAAGAGAGCAACTGCCGCCCTCACTGACAGGGGAAACAAAAAGGTCAGCAGGGCTTAGTGAGAGCTGCACAGAGATGTCTGTGAGCAATAGGCACACTACGCATCTTTAACTCCTTTTTCATGCGGATGCAAAGTCACCCATGAGTGGGCAGGAGAGGGCTTTCTCCCTTTTGGCCACAATAGGCATGTTTAGTGCCAGAGCGATGTGCGTTCTGGGTAACCAAGGGGTGGGTTGAGTCACAGAACGTGACACAACTGCTCTTCTTTGTCTCACAGGGATGCAAATGAATGATCTCGTCCTTCAAGTTGATTATTGGCGAGTCATCCTGGTCAGTAACCTACAGTACAGTACCAACATTCTGTAAAGAGACTAAAGCCACCCTTGTTTTACTGGTTCTCATCAGTCTTTTTGAGAGCTAACAGCCCTGTGGCAGAAAACTAGACCACCCAGAAGAACAATGAGGAGAGGCCCTACAAAGATTTCTCCTCCCCACCCTCCATTCATAAACGTACAGTATTACACAGTATTACTGTACTGTGCAGTAAAGCCTGAAGCTAAATATTGAACTTAATTACAAAGTAGGGTCCTTAAAAGCCAACGATAAAAGCAAGTCCATCCATCCATCCATCTTCATCCGCTTGATAAAAGCAAGCCATGCATTACATTTGCAGAATAACGCTCCCCCACTTCTCTTAACATTAGAAAAATAAAGTAATGAAGAGGACTTGTCTTCCCAGGACTGTGGGACATTGAAATAAGTTTGTTGATATTGTATGATTACTGTTAAAAACAAAGAGAATATCAGAGGGGGTGGGCGTGTGGGTAGAATAGAATAGAATAGAGAGAGAGGATGGGGGGGGGCAACATGCAATAAGAGGGAGATGGGATGTGCATGGGGAAAGTCGCTTATGTTAAAAGGTCCATTCTGCCAAGCACTAAAGTTAATGACCCAGGCCGAACCACTGGCCACGTCTGGCTCTGTCTAGATGAGTTGGCACTTTGCTGCTTCTTCTGCTGACCTTCATCAAACTCCCCCCGTCGTGCGCTCACTGCCCCCAACATACATAAACCCCCCACCACCAGAGAAACTTTTGAATACATTATCAGGGGAGAGTGTGTGTACACAAAGTGAAGAGAGATACGATAAATGCCTTCCTGTGATGTTGGCGGGCTGCATGCTAGATATCAACCTATAATGAAAAAAGGGTTACTTAAGCTAATTGCCTTAAATACTAATTGCCTTAAATACTAAGGATCCATTTCAATCTTATCATCCTGTTTTGTAGAGTTATTAAAAGAGGCAGAGAAGAAGTGGCAAGCTTACCAAAATAAAGAAAGGAGCGGAGTGTAGCTTTCTCTTTGCTGAACAACTCCAAAGCTCATTAATAATTCACCAAACGCCCGTGAGGTGAATAAAACAGCTCAATAACAACACGGTAGGCCTATTTCACAGGAACATGGCAACACAAACACTAACATCTAACCAGATGTGTCTCTATGTGAAGACTAACTCAATTTGGACATCCTTCACAGCATGCATGAAAGAAGCATGGTGTGGATGCACACAAGCTCTCTACCTTCGACAGCATTAAGGCAGTCGCCCAAGGAAACTATAGGTACTGTGACTGTGGTGCACTGCAACAATAGCATTGTAATCCTTTTGCAGTGTCAGTGAAAGTTTGCCTACAAGGACTCTCCGGCAATTGTGCAGTCAGTGTGTCAACTCAATCAGTTCAAAGCATATGTTTAGTACAGAACAGACTATGATCAAAGATGTTGAGAATCTCACAGCACAACAGCTTCATTAATTCATACTGTAGCGTGGGAATTAATTAAATATTCCCCTACAGCAAATTGAAATTGGTACCAGACTGACCGTGTCAATGGTTAGTTAAAACTAGCCTACAGCTACAGTAGGCTATACGGGCAATATGCCTGGTGATGACCAAAAGTTCCTTTAGAAATTGTACCATCTTGACTTATAGTCTACATTATATTGCTTTATACAACAACACAAAAATAACCAATTCATAAAAAGAAATGAACAATTCCACTCCAACTAATTGCAGCTGCACACATAGGCCTGATCCTTTTGAGACCTGAGCCAGTAATGGACATCAGTATGTCTCTCTCAGTGATGAAAGGCTGCAACATCAAAACCCACACAGAAAAAGAATACATAAGCTGTAGAAGAGGAAAACGCGAGCACTACCCAAACCTGTGATCACAAAATGGACCAACCATTGTTTCCTTAGTACAAGATATGGGGAGAGGTTGTTGGGGGGGGGGGGGGGGAAACAGATGTCACTGCATCTCAGATATATTCCACACACCCTTTAAGGAGAAGCATGTCGGTGCAAATCTACTGACTACCACAATGGCAGAAATGTGATACTCCCCCAAAGGCATTTACTGCAATAATAATACTTTATGGACTACAGCATAAAGACAAAAACATTTTACACATTCACATTGTGTGTACATCCCTCGCTACAATCACTCAGATAATAGTACCAACACACAGAAGTAGCTAAGCACAACATTCAGAGTGTACTGCAGTAGCCTCGTTCAGAGTGTACTGTAGTAACCTAAGAACTTGTAACTGTGTAATGACCATTAGAAATACCACAACTAATATCCTTCCTCCATGCTATTTCAGAATTGTTTTACTAATTTCAACTGCTAATCAGCTCAATAGCAAAGTCTTGATCTCAAAATTGCTCCCTGACCTAAAGTAGCCCATTGAAACCTTGTAAAGGTCAATCCCACTGCATGTCTCATGGGCTATAGGATACATTTGATTGAGGACAATCAAAACTGTCTTCCACTGCAGTCTTCTATCTGACATTTCCTGGAATAGCCCACACTGCTGTAGTAACATAATTATACTGCTGCATCAGGGAAAGACACACCTTCATATTGTGTATTTTGTGGCTGCTGCCTTGGTATTTAAACATTAAAAGAATATATTCTTAATTAGGCTGATGCTGTCCTGTCACTATTATTCATATTTCAGTAGTCACTTATTACAGAATAAGGCATCTTGTGTAAAAAAATTATATAAAACTAAGGGGACATTAAACACTCATGTCAGGAAAGAGCTTTTCAACAAAACAATGGAACCAAAAACAGAGGACATTATATTTTCTAACCGTTCCTTTACAAGAGAGCAAACTTGTTCTGGCAATTTCTATTATCATCATCATGGTCTTTAATATCCTAACAATTAAAAGAACCATAGAACTATACTAACTAGCACAGTAAGTGCTTTCTAATCTTGTGAATATTATATAAATTGGATTTGGACTGTGTAATTTAAAAATCGAAATCAAAACAAACAAAAAAAAGGTGATTTTCTTCTATATGTTTGAAACAATCATGATAAAAGTATTCCAGGAGAGCCATCAGGCTAACTGTTGCATTGTAGTGAACCGTGTACTACCGAGTGACACAAGGGAGAGAAAACAGTCAAATGTGAGTGCAACCTGTACAACTCAGGCCTATAAAGGAGATTGATAAGCAAGGCGTTAAGGAGGGACTACACCACACAGATGTAAGCAAGGTGATGCAGTGCAGCTGGTTTGGCAGCCACCAGTCTGAGAGGTTAAGCCTCAGGCAGAGCTGTGAAATGCAGGCTGACAGCAGCTGAAGAAAACTGGGGTCACACCTTTGACCATGCGCTGAACGATAACGTGCCAGGCATCAGACAGAGACACTCTGGCCATCCATGACCGCACACACACATTTTCCATTATACACATTGCTGCGTTAGGCAATGACGCTAACTAGGTCTTGTTGTGTGAGTCACCTCTGAATGTGATTACTGCAAGTTTATAAAGACAGGCTGCTCCAGAGACTGGCAGTGCCTTCCCCCTCCCCTCCGCCCTGCGTGCCAAAGATTGTGCTTCAAGACTTGACACAGCTCCAGCGTGGCAATCCCTCAAAAGCACGCGGCCAGGAAAATCCATCACAACATCATTATTCCTCTTCATAAGCACTACGAGGACGACGGACACGGGTGGAAAAGGTCAGAGTAGATACCAAGCCAACATTTTAGAGGAGGGTGGCGGAGGGGGACACACAAAGTTAATAGGAGATGCCAAATGTTGCTGCACTATTTAGGACAACACGCAGTCTTAAGAACACAAAAGGGACTGCAGTGCATAGTGACTCCTTGATCAGGACAAGCGCTTCTCTATCTGCACTGCAGCACTCCCACAGCCCACGTCGTTATGATCTCTTATCAGACCGGTCTGTGCTCCTCCCGGAGTAAGTGGCTGTGATGGTCAAACTATGTCCTTCCTGTGGGACAAAATGAGGCGGAAGGGCAGAACCTGTGTTTATAATTAAAAGTCGGACCATAACGTTTCCTTTCACAAAGTCCAAATACTGTAACCTAAATGTATAATTTTAATATGCTTTATAGCTAAATAACTATCCCAACAGCTATAAAACACCTGTAATATTAATGATAAACAAACTCCTGATAAAAATATACAAGACTACAAGTTTGGGAATTGTGTAAAACTAAACTAAACACAAAAGTAGACCACAGAAAAATCGAAATGAGCCAGACTAGCTTTGCATAGGCTAAACAGCACGGCTACTTTAGAGACGTTACAATACCAGTTGTATTGGCATAGTTTTCTAAATAGAAACAGGGAAAACGAACCAGGACTGGGTGTTTCCTAAAAAACATTTAATAAAAAAGGTGGACTAATTTCACACACAGTCTACCTGTTATAGTTTATGCTTCCCATTGCCGAAATGCCTTCACTGTCAAGTGAAAAAAAGGTGTCTTTCCTGCATTGTGCCACATTCAGGTGCAGACTACTTCACATCATCACTCAGTATTCTAGAGCAGGTAAACTGATACCTGCTCAGGTGTCACAGACAGTGTGCATTCTCTCTTCCTCTCAAGAAAAGGCTAATGTGATCGTGGTTTGATGGCATTGGAGAACTAGAGTACAGCACAAGTTAACACACATTCATGTCATTTACTAGTTTTGATCTTTGAGTGCAATAGCAGTTTTATTTTTCGTACTAAATCAAGTCTGTTGGATGTGAAAAAAACATTGCCACAATAATAAATACATAAAAATAAAAATAAATGTATCAGCCTATAGTAAGACTATAGTTCAATTAAATGAAGATTATGGGGTTGATAAATGGCTTTTCAATTTCCATCAAAGTCAAGTTTAAAATATGTTCCTTGTGTGTCCTTGGTACCAAACACAGGTGTGACTTTCTGCTTACGCAACATGCAGAGACCCTCCCACATAGTACACAAAGCATATGGGGGCACAGAGAATGCAGGCTACTCAGGTTTCAATTGACAGAGCAATGAAAGCCAGAACAGAACCTCATTTTCACACCATAACAACAAGTCTGTTCCATCCAATTCCAGTGACATGATTATGGTCCAAGCCAGGATATTTATACGATATGTGGCCAGTGACAAAGCCTACAGTAACCTGTGCATGGGAAAAAAACAAACTTTAATCTGATTGACAATAGAGTATCCTAGTGACGATTTAAAAAAAAAGGAGAACAGGAAAAGACTCCTGTAAAAAGGGAAACAGTGATCTCACATACCCTACAAAAGTTCACTTGACATAACTCAACAGAGATACGATCTGTCATGACAAAACAACGTGATTAAACAAATGTACAGAGGCATAGAACTATAAGAAGGATGTCTAACGGGGTAAAATATAGCCAAACAAACACCAGGTCAAAGACAGGGACGCAAAATGTGTCATCAATCAATGAGTGTGTGAAAAACACCTGCTTACGGCAAGATAAGGATGAATCTGTTTGAAAATAAAAAGAGTTGCACAATGTATGGGGCTCAATAAAAAGAGCAGCCTTATCAGCTGCCACAGCAGCGACACACACTATGTTCTCTCCAACAGCACGCCATAAAAGAGAGGCCGGGGACACATTGTGTTCAGGGGAAACAGCGACCCCCTCTTTGCCACCCCTAGCAACAATGATGCTGCCGCTTCTGCTGCTAACTCTCAGCAAACACAAGCAGTCACGGGACATGTATAGCCTGATACACTAGCTCTTGTCAAACATAGATATGCGGCTCATGAGACAGACATGGTAAAGCACACTATGGTCACATTTCATTCAAACACAAAAGCTTTGAGGGAAAAGGTTATAGTGGCAAAGGCCATTGTCTCCTGTGGCCTATACTGTAGACACTATCAAAGTTTGGCAGGGTTACAATATATTTGTTTCAATCTATTGACGTCTATGAGAATGAAGCTTCATAATAACAAATGAAAATAGCTGAACTAGACCATAGAACAGACAGGAGGCACCAGGACAGCTCCACTAACAAGATGATTCATTTGACTATCCAGCTGTTTTACTGGAAGGAGCTAAGGGCAGAAACTGGGCCATGCAAACATCTAAAAGGTGAAGTTAGTACAGGTTCAGATCAGAATACTGATTAACACTTAATCTGCTTTAAAATTGTACATGTAAATAAGTCTCAGTCAGCTGTGTAGAACGGTTAAACTTTAGAAATAAAGCCTCATTTGCATGGCACTTATTTGAACTTTGAACAGCAACTGCAAGCCAAGTCAGTGAGGAGTAAATCCATTAATTTTTAAATGAAACATCCAATCACAACAACTATTCCAACCATCCAAGTCATCCATCTCTACACAGGTTATAGATGTGCTCACAAATTGAGCTTTACACTGCAGTGAAAACATTGACTTTGTGATGATTATGATGATGACACTGGCAATACTCAATACATAGTTTAGTACTTGCCAGACAGGGTAATTTGCTACGAAGAAAATGGATGTGCTTATATGCATTTTAATAAGGTCTGCCCAATACTAACGATTCTAGCAATAAACAGATTCACATAAAACATAACATAAAAAGCATCTTGTCACAGTATTATTATTATTATTATTATTATTATTATTATTATCATCATAATCAGCATCATCATTATCATCATTAAATACAGCCCAATTATATTTTTTCAGTGGAAAAGAAACTGCATCAAATTATCACGCCAATTTAAATATATCGCATAACGTTGTAAAAACAAGATAGTAGGCTAAGAATGACAGCAATAAATAATACACATGTGCAGAATAGTCTAAACTTACGGTACTTGTAAAAAATAAATAAAAATAATATCAACTTACCGGCATCATTTTGGTTTCGTACCGCATTTAGCTGATCGACAGAATGAGTCCAAGTTTCGACAAAAGCGATCACTGGAATGCGATCACTTCAATCAAGAAGCCTACCCGCAAAGGGCAAGCAAAAGGCGACTTTCTCCCGTTTGGTATCCTGCGTAGAAAACACAGTAACAGTACGCGGTTGTTGGCAGGAGTCAAATCAACACGAATTATAAATAAATCATATTTATACAAGTACTATAGTTCCATACTGTGGACCTGTTGCCAGAAATAACAAGGCCTTCACGAGAAAGTTTCCGTGGCGATTGTTTGAACATCGCCTGGAAGTTTGTCGCTTACACTGTAGCCTACTTGCAAGCGCAATACAATACTTAAATCAATGACCTCACATAGTTTGGCTGTTAAAAGTCAAACATAATAATAAAGTAATCTACAAAACTATTACGAATTATCTGGGATATACTTGCCTGCCTGTCCTGGATACGTGTGGGTGTTTAACCCGAAACCCGTTGACAGTGTTGTTCGATAGCTTCTTGCAGCCTATCCCAGAGTGACGTAACGTAGTGGGAACATTTTGGAAGTCTTGCTCCGCCCTCTTGTAGGATCAACGCATACATACATTCACTGTGGCTATATTAAATAAACTCACACTTTTACAGCCAAGTTTAGTAGCTGAAATATATTTATTTTAATCTGTATGTTTTGATTTGTCAACCTAATGCATATGTCAGGCCAGGGAAAGGGAAGAATAATAGGTAGCCTACTCGTTAGGACGGGCGTGGACTTCATTTCCCAGAGTTCCTCGTAAACGGCAAGCGAGATGTCTCGTAAGGAACATATCACGTTTGCATGCTGTTGGCTTTGCAAAGCACACGTTGGCCATCGCTGTTCTAGTGTTTTGCATAAAGGGTACCACGCGCGTTTTTCTCGTATAATAAAGACAGACGCTACCTATAATTATGTCGGAAGTGGCTGCCATGTGCGAACAGCTTGTCAAAGCTGTAAATGTAATAATGGATGCATCAACAAGCCAAGTATACCGACTGGAGGCCCTAAAGGTACAATCCTGATGGGTTGAACATGCTAACTAGCTAGCTAACTATTGCCATCGTTGATTGTAATGTGTTTGTGATGGAGAAGCAAGTGCTAACGTTATCTTAGATGAAACAACACTGTGTTCATTTAATGTTCTTAAATACGTGATATACCTGTATAGTAGAATGAAGAGGTGATACATTGGTGATACATCATCAAAATATTTACTTACGGTAGCGAGCTAGCTTGACATGATATAAGGTATACCACGTCCACTACTGATTGTCATTCATTCATTCATTCATTCATATTCACGGTGATATATGCTTTATAACGTGTCAATGGGTGTTTTAAGGAACACATTGGTCAAAAAATCTATGCTAATAAAAGGCGCACCCAGGTTACATTGTTTATGCTCTTAAACTACAAGCATTCTTGTAACATAAACGCATCCGTATGAATACAGTATTTCTAATGTGCTTTAACCTAAATGCAGTGCATCGTCTGTAATTTAACAATCCCTTCTGTTTCGTTACAGTTTTGTGAAGAGTTCAAAGAGACGTGTCCCTTCTGTGTACCATGTGGCTTACAATTAGCTGATAAAACACAAACAGCGGTTGTGAGGCACTTTGGTCTGCAAATCCTAGAACACGTTGTCAAGTGAGGGACTGTATTTTAACTGACTATAAAACAAGGCTACAAGATGGAAGCAACCTCTTTATTGATATGCCATATTATTTTGTTTTGCTCCCTAGGTTCAGATGGAACAACATGCCACAGCAGGATAAAGTCCAGTTGAAGAATTGTTCCATGCAGCTGTTATCAAATGTAAATCCAACAGAGACTTTCATAATTTCTTTGCAGCAGGGGACGGTTCTTGTGAAACACGTGTGACATTTTATTATTTTTATGCATGTTTATCAGGGAACACATTCTATCCTAGAGGAAGAGAGCCACATCAAAGATGCCCTTGCACGAATCATAGTGGAAATGATTAAGAGAGAATGGCCTCAACACTGGCCAGATATGCTAAAAGAGATGGAGGCACTCACTAGCCAAGGGGTGAGTGACTCTCTCACTATTTACTTGTTCTAACAAGTTGCATTGCATACTATTTGCATATGATGATGTAATGTTGAACATGCAAATGACAGATCATGAAATTCATATAGATGTGGCAGTGCTTTAAAAAAAGTGCATTTATTTATTTACTGGCTTGTGTTCTCAAGGTCTCTCAAGGACTATTGAGAAGTTATTTGAAATATTTGTTAATTTATTACATGTAAGAGTCTTTCAGCTGTTGTTTCTAAAATCTCTCTGTAATGAATATATGGTCTGGTAGCATAATATGTAACCTGTTATCATAATAAATAAAAATACTGAGTAAGTCATTGATAGTTGTACTTAACTTTTTTAATTTCACTATAAAGTGTCCATGCATCCTGACTGCATTCATCTGGAGACTCTAAAGGGAAAACGGATTCCATTCCCCTCTTCTCTATGTAGGAGGCTCAGACGGAACTGGTGATGATGATCTTGCTTCGGCTGGCGGAGGATGTCATCACCTTCCAGACGTTGCCCATCCAGCGGCGCCGAGACATCCAGCAGACCCTCACGCAAAACATGGACAGCATCTTCAGCTTCATGATGGCCATCCTGCAGATTAACGTGGACGACTATCGCAGACTGGTCAGTGTGGCCACAAGCTGCCAGTGGTACTCCTTAGTGCTTCTGACGAGTTAGGAAGACACATTGTAATTATTTGTTTGTTTTAACTTTGCTGCTTTACTTTTTGTCTTGCCCAGAAAATGATACCCGGACAAGAATTTATGGTAAGGAAAACATTTTTTAATCTGAATTCTGCATCCTCCTGATTTGGATGAATGATGTGGTATGAAACATTTGCTAAATACTTTCCACTCTTCCCCGACCACCCCATCTTCCTCTAGGCCAAAGCTCACTGTCGAGTTGCCGTGGTGACGTTGAACACATTAGCAGGCTACATTGACTGGGTGTCCCTGGCTCACATCACCAATGACAACTGCCGCATGCTGGAGATTCTATGTCTGCTGTTGAGTGAGACAGAGCTGCAGGTTGAGGCTGTGGAGTGCCTGCTGATCGCCATCAGCCGCAAGGTGAGTTGACTCGAAGCAGACATGTTTGAGCCACAGTGTGTGACATTTTAAACCTTCCAAAAAAGTGTATTTAACCTTTATTTAGTCAGGCAAATTGGGTAAGAACACTTTTCTTATTAGCAAACTTGGCCTGGACACCTTGACGGACACCTTGACAGAGACCTAACACCTTAACAGAGAAACACGCAGTGCAGGAATAAACCTCCACATAAATGAACAGAGCTCTATGACTCGCTCAGACTACGTTAAAAACAATAAAAAATAAACAAGCAATGGGATGTTTTAAAAAGACAGTTACTCTCCTTATAACAGCATGACATAAAGCATTACAATATAAATGTGTACTGTGTATATATAAAAATAAACACTTGATGATATTACATTTTGAATGTAATTATATTATTGAAATTAACTTGTGAATTGTGATGCGCCATATAATTAAATTGAGCCGAATGCATATGCTGTTTGTTGGCGAGGACAATCGCAGCAACCTATTAAAACCCCCCAACATGAATTGTGACCTGTATATGTCAAACACGATGTGCTCTGATGGTTGCTCTGACCATTTCCAGGGCAGATTGGAGGAGCGGAAGCCATTCATGCTGCTGTTTGATGACGTTGCCATAAACTACATCCTTTCTGCAGCACAGTGAGTAGCTCAGACCAGCCCCCGTTCTCTGTGGGCTCCCTCTTTACTAGGTCCCGCCCACCTCTTACATTAAGCTTGATTGGCATGTGTCCTGTGTGGTTTCAGATCGGCAGATGGGGCAGCAGTGTGTAATGCCACTTCTTCAACAGAGTACGTAATGACACGTAAATGAGAAAGGCATGTTTGCTGTTGCTCAAGTTATGATCTTTTGCGTTAACAATTATGTCTTGTTCTTCCCCAACAGCCAAATAAAGACAGTGACAGTGGTGGAGCGACATTACGTCTTCTTAAAGAGGCTTTGTCAAGTCCTGTGTGCTGTGGGGAACCAACTCTGCTCATTAATAGTCAGTCTGTCTCACTTTATCTACATATTTGAGTCACGTGTTTGCCTTGCGTTCATCAGACTCTGCTGTACTTTCTAAAAAAATCTGATTTGGCAATAGGTAACACCATCTAAATGTTGATAACTGCATCCACAAATTACCATAATTTTGGTCTTAAATTAATCGGCTATATTAATTGATTATGTAAATTATTGTTGCCTACCTGAATCTCTAGCCTTAAGATTCTTGAACTATTTGAAAATGAATGTTCAGTCACCTAGAGTGAATTCAGTTTTGCAGTGACATTTACCACCAGTATCAAGCCTCTTGTGTGTTGGCCCATCATAAAATGTCATATTTGTTGACAGGGTTCAGATGTAGAGGTGGAGGTGCCTGTAAACCTCAGCAAGTACATGGAAGCTGTTCTGTCCTTTACCCTACACCCCAGCCAGGTGAGAACCAGATGGGAAAGGCTCTTTGATAGGTTGTGTACTGCTAGTAGGAATAGTGCTATGTAGATCCAGAACCTCTGTTCACTTCCTCTGTTTGTTGTCCCTCTCCAGGTTTTAAAGTCTTCCACCCAGATGACATGGGCAGCTATCTTCAGACACGAGATTCTGTCAAAGCAGTCGGCTGTCATCGAGATGTCTGGCAAGATTCTTAGGGCATCCATGACTAATTTAGCAAAGGTCCTGAGGCGCCAGTAATGGCAATGCAATAAGTGGTGCGGTTGTAAACATGACACGTTTTGTTGACATTATTTTCCATTCTTCCTCCCAGACCGGATTCCCCAGCAGGAACGACAGTCCAAGCTGCGAGTACTCCCGGGTCGACTTTGACAGTGACGAGGACTTCAACACTTTCTTTAATTGTACGTATTGCACTTAAAAGGATGCATAGTTTAAAAGGTCTGTCATCTTTTACAGTGATTCAGATGAAAGGTCCCTTTTTTGAATTTCACATTCTGCACCCTATCCACATGAAAATAGGGGACTTACCTATCAGCTAGAATTAAAACTATGCCATTTTTCACGATCCGCTCTGGTGTCCTCAGGTTTCCGAGCGCAGCAAGGCGAGGTGGTGAGAAACGCGTGTCGCATTGTTCCACTCGAGGCCTTCCAGATGGCAGGAGAGTGGTTACAGTACCAGCTCAACAGTCCCATCGACACCGGGAACGCCACAGGTACTGTAGCAGTTGCTTGACTTCACGCTGTTGGTCAACGTCGTATTGTCAATAAGTAAGATCTGTATGCTATGTTCCCCACATTGGTTGTTTATACCTCGATGAAGGTGTGTAACTCTTCAATCGTGAAGCAAACAAACAAAGCGCTTCGCTCTCACACAAGCCTAGTGAGCTCACATACGCTGTAGCTGTACAACAGTATTCGCTCATCACAAGGCACATTTACCTTTAGTGTGAATCACACATTAAACCACGCTGTTCCTGCTTAGGTGAGGGCTTGTGCAACATCAGCTCCCCTTCAGTCCTTCAGTGGGAGGCGATGACGGCCTTCACAGAATGTGTAATCGCTCAGCTGGTGAAGCACCTGCCTGAGGAGGTACCTACCTACAACGCTGCTTGTCAGTTATCAGTACATCAGTAACCATAGTGATTATACTAAAGCCCTGTCCACCCCACGTCCCTCTCTCTCTCGCTGTGTAGAAGTTGCCCGTGGACCAGGGCATTGAACTCCTGCAGACCGCGCTCAACTACGAAACGAAAGACCCACTCATCCTGTCCTGTATCCTGACGCAAGTCTCCAGCCTCTTCCCATTTGTCATGCAAAGACCTCACATGCTGCCCCAGGTCCTTCATAAGGTCAGCCAAGAGAGAGAGAGAGACACGCTGTGGTCAGATCTGTGATGTACAGTGGCCTGGTTAAAACCATCCTGATGTTACTAGATGGCCACCTCTCAATTGGAAACTGGTCACGACCAATCAGTGTCCAGGTAGTTCAGTAGGTTCCGACAGCAGCGTGTTCGGAAAAGTATCCCTTCACTTCTGCTAATGATATAATGGTGATTATAATAAAAAATTATGATTATATCAATTATTGTATTGATCATTATTATTCATAATATAATCTTTTGGCACTGCTGGGATCACTGTTTTCAAGTGAGGGTTCTTAGACGGAGCTTGCCATATCGGGACATGTTTAACCAGGCTTGATGTACAGTACCATGGACGTATATTGAACCATATTTGCATAGATTCGCACTGATTCCATATTTTGTTCACCCATCACCAGGTGTATAGCACAATCACATTTGATGTTCAGGACAACAAGGTGAGTTGTTGTTGTTGCAGACAGCAGATCTGCTGTTCTTGGCTAACCACACCGAATGAATCACCCACTTTGCACCCATCCCCAGGGCCCCCGCACCCGCGCTGTAAAAGGCTTGAGGCGACACGGCTGCTCGGCCCTCATCAGGATGTGCCGAGACTTCCCGCAATTCATGCTGGTGGGTCAAGCTCCTTGTTTTGGTCGGTTGACCCCGCAGACTATGTTCTCGCGTGGGCCGGCATGCGTTAACAGTCCGTGCAACACTGCAGACTCATTTATGACTTATTCCATTGCCTGTTATTAATTGTCTGTCTTCCTGTTGCTTGCTAGCCGTGCTTTGACATGCTCTACAGCCACGTGAAGAAGCTCTCCAACGAGACGTCCATGTCCCAGATGGAGAAGTGTTCCATGCTGGAGTCCCTGGTGCTCATCAGCAACCAGTTCAAAGACTACGCCAGGCAAAAGGCCTTCCTGGAGGAGCTCATGGTGCCTGCGGTCGCCCAGTGGACCTCAGCGGAGATGCAGCGGTTGGTGTCTTGCTCCCGTTTTGTGTGTCGGGCCCGTCTGTGTAACTTGATACGTTCTGACGGCCGTGTTTTGTGTGTAGTGTCCTCTGGGACCCTGCCGTGTTCCTGGCCTTCGTCGGCGTAGATCAGGTGCTCGGTGAGCACGGCAACGACACAGACGCAGCGTCCATCAACAGGGCCCAGGTACAGTGAGAAATGGCTGCGCTCCGTGAGCACACACACGCACAGCGCTTCTTCACTAATCGTTCCCCATCTTCCGTGTCGTTTGTCCAGTTGAGTCTCTGCTTGCACACCATGTTGGGCGTGGTGAAGAGGGCGCGCTGGCCAGCAGACCCAGAGGAGGCCAAGGCTGGAGGCTTCGTGGTGGGCTACACCTCGGCCGGAGCTCCCATCCTCAGGAACCCCTGCGCCGCACAGATCCTTGCTCTGCTGCCTAACCTCCTGGCCCTTATCAGGTGCGCCCGCGCTCCCGCAGCACCTTGCCCTGTCCTACTTGACACGATCACCCTTATTCTCTCCTGTTTTCTCTGACTATCGTAGAACTCACAACAGCCTGTTCGTGCCGGAGAACATGGCTCGCCTCAGCGAAACCTTCTCCAAAGCCTACGACATGATGGATGCCGAGAAGAACATCGTCCTTGGTGAGTCAGGCGTCTCTCGTCTTAGTAAAGGCTACTGTTGTTGCATTGCCAAGTGTTAAGGCGCGGGTGTACTACTAAATAAGTGTACTGCCACATTGTTTCCCGTGAACAATATCGGTGTAGCTTGAGAGATTCGCTGGAAATAAAAAAAATTGATATACTCAGAGCACTTATTTGTGAGCTTCGTAGGACGTCCTTTGCCGTTTGTAGTAAGCTTCAGCCTGTCGCACATGCGCTGTCAACGCGCACTTAGTTGTCCACGCGGACAGAACATTTTGGAGGTACGCGGACTGTATGCGTCACGATATTTACATCACGCACACCATCCGCAGACCTCTGCAGACGCGGAAAGGGTACCTGGGTCTTTAAACTAAGAGCACTGTGTACTGCTGAAAGCTATTTAATACCATGCCTTCTTCACTGTAGGTCTCCCCCAGCCTGTGACTGACATCTGTGACTCTCCTGTGTATAAAACAAACTTGGAGCGCATGCAAGGGTTTTTCTGCACGTTGTATGACAACTGGTAAGGGGCTAAATGCTTTGCTTGGCAAATGATGTACGGTGAAAAATCTTGGTTCAAACCATCCTGATTTCGCAAACTCTGCCTAATGTGATTTGTGTCTTGTTTGTGTGGTCCAAATGACTTGCTAATAATTTGACACCTATTGGCACTGCCTGGATGGCATTAAAGCTAATGAGTTCCCCCTGCCTCTGTCAACTCCATGAAGGAGGCTATTGATTTTCATTATATCTCTCTCTTTCAATAGTTTCCTCATCCTGGGGAATGCAGGCCTGTACCTCCAACAGGACTTCTACACCATCGAGGGCTTGGCTGAGAAATTAGTCGACTCTGCCTTTTTCTCTCTCGACCACGTGCCTGACCACAGACTCCGACCTATGATTCATATCCACTTATACTGGTGTATTGAATTGTGTGTGTGACCACTTCCATTCTATATCTCAGTATTATATTGTGCTGCATGGAAGACTATGCTTTGGAATCGGCCACAGCTTGATTGCTTGCTCCACGAACAAATATGACTGAAATGACTGCTTATTGTATTATATCTAATTCGAGAGAGATTCAGTGATTTGCTACTTAATTCCCTTCACCTGTTATTAGAGGGAAAGAATGAAGTTCCTTGAGAAGTGCTACTCTGCTGCTATGTTATCTTAACCTGTTGTACGGGTGTTTATGAAGCAGCTGGTTCAATCCTGTCCCCAAGAGTACTACGAGACTCTACTATGCCCCCTGCTGGGCCCTCTGTTCACCTACATGCTGCAGGTCAGAAGCTCTACACAGCAATACTGTTGCAGCATCATCAAGGGCAGTGTTTTAACAGGGCTTCCTGTTTCTCCACCGCAGAGACTCAGTGTCAAGTGGCAGGTCATCAACCAGAGGAGTTCTATTAAGTAAGTGACTTGCTTTGATTACAGGGGGGCTTTATTAAAAGAACATTTTCTAATGTTTCCATCGTTGGGTACTGTTATATACATCACGTTATGTTATTTTTATTTTCTACATGTGTTTATGTTCTCTGGTCAGGCTATATTTGTGTAGCCTGGTGTAACCAGACAGTCTCAGTCATTCTCAGTGTTCTCAGTCGTTTTCTCCCACTTGGTGTAAAAGATGTTTAATGTTGAAACTGTTTGACAGCGCTGAGCCAACTAGCGTTGCTTCCGTGGTTTTCATCGCCTCATCTAGCTCTAGCATTATTTCAAAACACGCTTTACTTCGTCATCTCACTAACCCACGCTGATTGGTCTGCCAGCAGGCTGTGCGAACGCTAATGCGAACAGGGTTTCCAGCCTATAATCTCGAGGAAATAAATTTAGCTGAGAGCAGCTGTCGGGCAGAGCCAGGCGAACATTTGTGTAGCTAAAACGGAAAGTATGCGTAGGAGGTTGTGAGCCAATTGTGTTATGAGGAGTCCTCATTGCGTCTCTGTGTTTAGTGGGGAGGACGATGAGGAGCTGGAGGAGTGTCAGGACAACCAGGTGACCCAGGAGATGTTGGAGGAACAGCTGCTACGCCTGGTCACAAGAGATCTGCTGGACCTTCTCTGTACGTATCAGGGAGTGGACAGTCTAGTGACCTCTAGTGACCAGTGTCTTTTTAACGGCCGTTTGTTTACTAGAATGAAGGGTGTTGCATATTATATTATTATTTACATATATTATTTTGGGTATGCAACACCCTTGATTAATCGTGCATAAATGCATGCCAATGATTTGGAGTTCCTAGCATTTATACATGTGTGGTAATTACCACATTAACCTTATGGATAAGTAAAAAAATTGCTTAATTCCTTATTTAAAAGATGATATATTTATTTGTATAGTATCTATGTATAATAGTTATCATGACCTGTTAATACTAATACAGTAAAACATTTTGGACAGTACATCAGTGCAATGCAACATTGTGATAGATGTATATTAAGATATACAAGGTAAATGCCTAAATATTTTCCTGTTAATGAAATCGAGCACAGGTGTGCAACCCCCATTCTTGTGTGTGCACGTGCGCGCTGTACAACACACCTGAACCTTTTTGTGGTTATGAAGTCCTTCTAAAATGTACTGGGCTCGGCTGACTTTCATAACCTCAGGTTATGTGGGTGATAATTGGACAATTTGTCTAGTGAAAAGGTACCACATTGCTCTGTAATGTCCCCATCAGCTTTTACATCTAAATGTAAAGAGAGCTCTTTTTACAAGGAGACCTAACATCTTACCGTCTTCTTTTTTTAAGCGGCGAGCTGCATTAACCGAAAAGTGCCTGAACCAGCGGGGAATAAGGAAGAAGTGGATGGTAAGGGCACAAAGAGGTTTTCGTACAACGGGTTGTGTTCATGTCTTGGTGTGCTTCTTACTTGAATGCCTGCTTGTAGATGAAGAGATGATGGCGGTGTCCACCCCGGCTGTGACCCCTGGCCAGCCTACAGATGAGCTGACGGAGCTGGGCAAGTGCATGTTGAAACACGAGGTCAGGGTGCGACACGCGTCAATGTCAATGCCACGAAGCGAAACGGCACGGAGTTCTGACCTCTCTTCTTCCTGTCCAGGACATTTATATGAACCTGTTGACTATTACCTTCGTCTGTCTGTCTTGGAAGGACACCGGTAACTGTCACCGCACCTCGTCCATGTTGTGCTGGAATCTTCTGAGACAGGTAACGCCTTCCTGGTCAGACCCATTCGTTTTATTAAAGGTATAGTTGGCAATTGTAAGCTAATACACTTTTTCACTAAAGTGTCCCCTCGCATTTCGCTACCTTACCGTTCTGTGTGCGTGCTGAAAACATTAACAGCCCTGGCTCTGTAAATAGACGAACACCGCTCACATGAACAATGACCCGGCCTTTGCAATGAGTTTCCAGTGTGTGGGGCGGAGCTTTTGAGGGAGCACCTTATGGCGTCGATTCGAGCAACAGCCTTCTTGTTTGTTCTCATATGATGTAGCCGCGGACCTTATGTAATTATATTTCTGTTTAATTGCATTAAGACTAGGAATGTTTCAGCATCCTGGTCGTTCATAGGTTACACACACCTGTACAACAATCCTAATAATATAATCGTAGCGTGGTTATATCGACAGCCATGGTTTGATGCAAGCTATGCACTTGTTTTTGTTTTGGTGTGCCCAGGTCGCGGGCGGTAACCTCCTTCCCGAGGCTGTGACATGGTTCTTCACCAGCGTTCTGAGGGGCCTGCAGATGCACGGTCAGCATGAGGTCTGCAACTCCACCCTCGCCCAGCTGGCCATGACTATTTATGAGAACCTGGTGAGAAGACAGTAACTAATGTTCCTGTAACCTCCAGCCTAGTTACTGTAACTAGGCTGGACAAAACAGCATAGCACCTAAGACCTTACAATTCTACAAATGTGGAAGTGCCGCCCGTTGGGGCCTCTCTGTTCAATGATGTGCTGTCTGGTGGTAGTCTATAACAGGAAAATGGACAGTTGAAGGAGTTTGTCAGATCAAAACAAATGCTCAACTGTTAGGGCCTGTTTCCACCAAACGTGTTTTTAGCGCAGAGCCGCACAACCGCAATTTTAGAGCGCTTCCAGAGTGCTTTAATTACTTTGGGTTATTGTAATTGTGTTATTGTGTGTCATATAATCAAAGGCTTGTTAAATATTATTTATATATATATATATATTTTCTGTTGCATAGCAAGTGCATAGCTTGCATCAATGCTGGCCATTCCAGCTGTTCATTCTCTACTGTGTTTGTGTTCTAGCGGCCATGCTACCCTGAGCTGAGAACGGTGATGACCCAGATCCCTAACATCAATATAGATGCTTTGAACCAGTTTGATCACAGACTGCTTGACCCCAATGCCCAGAAGTATGGAGAAAAGAAGAGGAGGGACAATTTCAAGAAGCTTATTGCCGGCACTGTGGGGGTAATGCCAGGTTTTGTCACTAGAGGGCAGTAGGTTTCTTAACATAACCACTACAGAGCTGAGTCAATCAATTTGCAGCCAATGTAATAGGCTGGGTTGTACAATGTCAGTGGTGAGCAGTGCAAATCCTTTAACGGAACAGTATAATATCTTTAATTTTTATTAATACATGAGGCATTTGGTTTATAATTATTTGTCTTCCCTTACAGAAAGCTCTGTGCCAACAGTTCAGGAAAGAGGTCCATATCCGGAATCTTCCGTCTCTTTTCAAAAAACCCAAGCCCGAAAAAGATTTTATGAACAACGACGACTTGGGACTGGAAGCTCTTTTTTCCCCAGATAATTGCGCCTTTTAAGGGCCCATGTAGACTTCATCCTGGATAAAGAAGTAACCAATGTGTGCACACCAGGGTTTCTCCTGACATTTCTTTTCTTCCCCCAACCAGGGCGTTGCCAATGTGGTAAAGTACCCGCTAACACTCTTGGTTTTCTCAGGATTGTTCCTCATTCTAGTTCTCTGTATGGCTTACGTTTTCAAGTTCACAGTAATATAGACATTCTCATATATTCTATTACTCACACATTTGTGCATTTAAAACTACAAAATGGTGTAAATAATTTTTCGCTGTTACATTTTTGGTGAGGGTGAATGTAAAGCTTGAAAATAATATTATTCAGATTGGCTTGACATACGTTGGATGAATTAAACCAAGTTTTGTGCCTCACTTTGCTCTCAAATACATTTTTTTGTTTTTTTTTGTTTGTTTTGTATAGTATGTACACATACCAAAAGCCAAAAAGATACTGTAAAATATTAAATGAGTAACAGTAGATTTCTTTTCAGTCAAATAAGTTGACTTGGCATCCCAGACCCCCCCCCCCCCCCACTTCGATTGTGTGTGTGTGTGCGTGGGGGGTGGTCGGGGGGGGTGCTCTGGCTGAATGCAGCGAAACTGGTATAAACTCGCGCCTATGAATTTGTTTGAAACTGTGATTGGACAAGGAAAGGTTCCATTTGCACTTCTGTAGCTTCTTGGTACATCAGGTAGGAGATGTGCGCTATGAATAGTTGGTGGGGGAAATCTGGAAAACATTCCATCAATACATATGGAATGGTTGCTCTAATTGTTATTTTTAAGTAACTTTAAAAATATTTCACTCATAGCACAAGCTAACCCAAGTTAACGCTAAATAGCCTACTGTTTTGAAGATTTCTTTTACAGCACGCACTTTAGTGCAAATAAAACAACTGGTTTGTGCCATAATACTCGACGTATCATTCATTGATTTGTACCAGCAACTGTTGAACTACATATTTAAGACAATGGCCAGGTAACAAGCACATGATACCAAATACTGATACAGTACCTATTTTTATTTTGTATTATTTTGCAAGGAAAATGGTGGGGGTTCGGGCAGCTATTTTCGGCAGAACCGTAAAAGAAAATGTACTAGATGATAAATTGACTGCTTGTAGACTCACACTTCTTATGTAATATAAACTATTTACCCCTCTTGAGCTATGAACTAGCACTACATTCCTATTGATTTAATGTGTGTTAGTTTATTTTGTATTTGTTTTAAATCTCTTATGGAGCTGTCATGTCAGTGTTTTTTTGATAAATTCTTAATCACAAATATTGGGAGACAACATCACATGTATTCCTTCATGTCAAAATACAGAGAAATCTGTAGTGTACTGATGTAGTGAATATGGGTTTCAGTCACAGATTATAAACCTTTTGTGTAACATTGTTATCCTGAATTTTCAGTTTTATCAGTTGTGGCCATATTTTACAATTCTTGTTCAACACTAAAATATTGTCCCAAAAACAAATGTGTGCAGTTTTTAAATAAAAGTGATTATTTTTTTTTTATTTCGTTCTTATTCTTTGTAGCAAATGATAGGAACTTGTCAAAGTAGAATTCCAAATGTCAGTTGTTTTAAAACCAGAGTTTAATTAAAATATGTCTCTTATGTGAACAATTTCCTCTTGTTTTTTTTTTTACTTTCTGGAAGCAAATTATAGGAAATTGTAAAACTTGAATATCATTCCAAATGTCAGGTGTTTTAAAACCAGAGTTTAATTAGAATGTATAGGTCTTCTTATTATGTGAATAATATCCTTGTGCCACAGTCAGATGAAATCCGCGAAATACTTGCATGTGTTGTGTGTAGACAGCTCCTTGAAGGTGTCGTTTATGGTGGGAAATAACTGTGACCCTGTCCTTGGTCATTTGAATTCTCGCGTTGGTTGCGGCTACACGTATTTGTTGATTTGATCGTGACCGACCGGTCAGTCAGTCGAGGCCACAGGACAGAAGTGATGAGCGGAAGGTGGTGCAATTTACCCCAGAGCATCAGAGCAAATGTAGACTATCCTCGCGTTACAGAATCATTAGGCCTACGTCGTTTTGAATCCAGGTAACTATACGAGTGGCAGTTATTGCTGCTAAATAAAATGTAAAGAGAAAATGTGCGGAACATGCTATGTAATTATAGGACTACAGGCGCGGGAATATAGCCTACAAGAAGGCCAACTACTAGTCTACCGGTACAGTAGAGCGCAAGTTGTGATAGAAGAAAAGTGATTGTGAGGCGCAGAGTGTGACCTAATTACTATTTACATTACATTAAGGTAAGCTAATACAGTAAAATTAAATGGGGTAAGAGAAGTTGCATTAACTTGTATAATTCAGAATCTTGCACCGTTCTATTTTATCGTTAAATTATATGTTCTGTCCTCGTGGGTATGTTATTAATGCTTTATGGTACCGTGCTACTGTGTTTTGACTACCTGTTAGGAAAAAGCATTATCTCCACCTCAAACACGGTAGGGCTGTAGGCTATTAGGTCTACTGGCCGATACGGAAAGCCGGACAGTTATTGTACTTTCTGCTTAGTTTAGAGTGTATTCTGTCATGAGATATAGTTACACTGTTATGTAAAATAAGCAAAATGTAGACAAGTGCGATATTCCTGGTGCAACATGGATATTCCATACCCTGTAGGTAGGGCGCATCGTTGTGGCAAAAACTGTTATGACCAGCAGTGTGTACAAGCGTGCCGTGGCATCTGTGGAGCTGCATGTCAAGCTTGGGCAGACACATGGCTACTAACAGAGACAGGGCTGCACTTCTAAGCACTACCTCAGTCTCAAGACTAGAAGGGCTCTGTATTAAGGATTACAGGAATTTTCAGATTACTGCTCAGCAACACTGAGACACTACAGACCCCCTTTTTTGACAGGGGCAAAACTGAGCACTGCACAGCATGCAAATCCTGCACAAGCAGCCCTCATGGTAAAATGTGAAGCATATAACATTAGTTTATGCCTAGATATAGCTGCTTAAAAGCTATTTTAATTGTTGCCTATTAAGCAATATTTGGCATCTGTCAAGGGACAGGTCATGTTACTGCATGTGGGGTTAATAGAATGAAAGCGGTCAGTGCAGCGTGGGGGTGCCAGGGGTTACGTCTGGCCTCTGCGTGGGTTACAGTAAACAGCCGTATGGATAAGCAGCTCTCACACCCGACGCCTAATGTCTCTAATTACGGAAGTCTTAATCAAACCAGGCAAAACATAAAGAACTGGCCTATTAGGTGGCAGGGTTAGGAATGGGGTGGGGGGGGTTACTTTGTGGTATGCCTCGCGTGGAAACCGTAGTGCCACGAGTATGTATGCCCCATCCGTCTGCCACGCCATCCCACCTCATGACACACCGCACAAATGTTTTCTCTCTCTCTCTCTCTCTCTCTCTCTCTCTCTCTCTCTCTCTCTCTCTCTCTGCATTGCACATGCTGCTCTCGGCTTCCACCCCGCTTTTCCGGGCCCTGTCCTGACTTAGCCCGGGCAGCAGATGGTGAGGGGTGAGGCTTGTTGCCCCCACTACCACCACCCCCCTCCACCCCCCCATCTTCTTCTTTTTTTTTCTTCTTTACCAGCCCCACCCCAGCCCTTCTTTGTGCTGCTGAAGAGCCCGCATTGAAAGGCGAGCCCCCCCGCATGCCCCCTCCCCTCCTTGGCTGACTGCCATTGGCGGGAATCAGTCAGGTGTCCTGGTGCTTCAGTTAGGGGAGGAAACGCTGGTTAATCTGCCCATCGCGTGCCACCGGCCACGGCTTGGCCTCTTTGTGTCTGCCCCCCCCCTCCATCTCCCTCCTGTCATCTGTCTTTCCAACTTCTCCTCCAACCTGATTTTTCTACTTTGTGGACCATCAATACATTTCACACATTACATCTGGCCTTAAAACGTCTTTAATGTCTGCCTTTTTATATAGGCCTATAGGCAGTCTTCCTATTCACCACCCAACTACTGAGAGAGACAATACTGGTAAATACATCTGACCGTACCTCCTTGTCCATCAAGTTCTTACATTTTGTGCCGAGTCATGAATACCGCCCATTCAGCATATTTAAAATATACTGTAAGTAAAAATGATTACACATAGTTTTCCCCATTTTAGAAACGCCTATTTGTATAATCTTAATTCGAAGATGTATTTCTATTCCTCAGAAACCTCGTCTTGTAATAGACAATAATTTTGGAAGCTATTTTTATGTAAACAAATCTGCAATCTGTCATTTGAACTGTAAATGAGCCAGTTGTGATGGTTTTATACATATACCCTGAATATAATATAACAGAACAATAACAGAATAGATTAGAATTCTGGAGGACACTTATTTAATACATTAAGCAAAAAAGCATTGGCTAAACTGAACATAAAAATAAATAAGGGCCCCCCATGTCTCTGAACACATCTTATTATTGTTTTGTCTAATATCATTCTTTATTTTTACAATCTAAAATAACAAACTAGCCCGGATAGAGGATGTCATGTACCTTGCCATAAACACACATTTTCTCCTGACAAAGAGCACTGTGCTGATGATGTTTGGATGGTAGGCGAGTGTGTGACATTACCATGTGACCTGGCATGACCTCCTGTTTGATTGACCCTGGGCTTGGTCATCACATCAGAGCCCAGGCAGGCAGGAAGGTCAGAGTTCAAAGTGCACCTTTAGTTGTGCTGCCATGGAAACGGCAGTGCTCTTTAGGTCAGTTGTTAGTGTTGGTAATTTTTGTATTGGTTTGAAGTTTATTTATTTGTAATGTTTTAATTCTACTTATTTTGTCTAACAAACCAAGCGTTAAAGTAAAAATCAATATTGATGATTTATTATTATTTTACATATTCGTCGTAGCAAAAAATATCTGTTTGTTCCTAATGCATCATTGATTCCAACTAATCTTAGACAACCGGAGGCAAATATAGAAGCTGTGTCACCATTTGAATTTGTATTTTTTGCATTCTCTTCTCTTCCATTCCACATCTTGTTTCTCCTCTTCAAAGTGTTGTCGCCCAAGCCTGTGAGTCCTCCATTGCGGCCAGTGGAAATACACCAGGGCTCATTTTCCCCCACTTCCTGTTTGCAACCGTTGAGAAAGGGTTCCCTAGCAATCAGAGCTGAAGCTGGGTGGAGGGAGGGGGGGCAAGGAATAGAGAGAGGGGGGGACAGGAGAAATCAATATTTTCAATGTAACGT